>OY759262.1:39134301-39196801 GCA_963662155.1 Lamellibrachia columna
AGAGACTCCTGCTTTGTGTATTTGTAGTTCACGATGTAGTTCACTATGTAGTTCATGATGTAGTTCACTATGTAGTTCATGATGTAGTTCACTATGTAGTTCACTATGTACTCATGATACTTTTCACCAATATCACATTTTATCTCTGCGTAGTGCTGGATGCCGCTGAGACGGAAAGGATGTCGACGGAACAGATAGTGAAGTTCGAGAACCAGAAGTAGGTTGTGTTGTACTTTTTCGTCTACCTATTGATCTGTTGTACATGTTCGTCTACCTATAGATGTGTTGTACTTGTTTGTCTACCTATGTGTTGTACTTGTTTGTCTACCTATAGATGTGTTCTACTTGTTCGTCTATCTATAGATGATATTAAAATGGCAAACCATTTCTTTTTGTATCACACCCCCATGCCAATATTGTGCTGATTTTATAATGACACACATGTTCCACACACATACATACACGCACGCATGCACAGACACATGCTTATATATTGATGTTTATAAATAACTAATGCCATTCTCCACAATCACGTTTCTTTGACGAGGCATATGTAGGTAATCTTCCTGGGATTAAAAAATTACGAAACGTTTGTAGTAATCTGTCGCTAAAGTGCTGAGATTCGTCATCAGCTCTTGGAACTGGTTCATTTCAGAACTATTTTACTGTACAGTGCCATATCTTCATCATTTGGTTGAACATTGTTTCAGGCTGCAAGACTACAAGCACAGATTGGCTACGATGGCAGAAGAGGTGGCGCGGCTGGCCAAGAGTACGACTTCTATGGAGGAGACATTGGCCGAGCTGCAAGAAACACATGAGTATGTTGTTCTCTCCATTGATTATACAAATTTGTAGTACATTTTTACTTATTTGTATAATATCATGTTTTCGTTGTTATTCAGCAAATACCAGGATTTATTTATAATTTTTTGGGTGTGCATTTGTTATCTGATGATTACGCAGATCATACTTGTGATGAGATATATGTTGTGTAATTTTACATGAGAAATTAATTAAGGGTATTCATTGTACAGTGTCTGGATTGTACTGATAAATTGTTCTGATGTTGAACAGCGATATAATACAACAACTGTTATTATGTTATCTTTTTACGCAGGGCCATCATGGGCAGCTTCAAGGCCCGCATCGACGAATTTCGTACCCAACTTTCCAAAGAAAGAAAAGAAAGGTATGTGAATACCAGCAATCAATGTCACGTGTCTAGCTTGCATATATCTCACTCAATTTACTTGTGTGCATGACTTCCCAAGATCATATAGGTGGATGAAAGAACTTGTATATCTTTATCTTGTTGTGCCCTATATTGTTATCAGTTATTTTCTGGGTGATACATAGTTCTGCATGACAACTGTGTGGATAAACGAAAAAAAAATTAGTTGCAATCATCATAATGCTAAATCTAATGTCGGCACCACATGAATTAAAGTTTAAAAGAGTTTCTATTACCTATCCTCATCCTATTGTTGAACCTGCATGATTACAAGGACCCTACGTTACCACCCATTCTTACTTCTCGAGATGACACCTTGTTATGTCCATACAATATTGTGTATATGTACACAGGCAATTGTGGATGTAGCTAGCCTACCAAAAGCATGAATGAAGACCACCTACCAGAAATCATACATAAGCTGCATCACCAGGTTCTGGACAACCACCATTATTGTCCACAGAAATGTATATTCTACCAGAAATTATACATAAGCTGCATCACCAGGTTCTGGACAACCACCATTATTGTCCACTTAAATGTATATACTACCAGAAATCATACATAAGCTACATCACCAGGTTCTGAACAAACACCATTATCGTCCACATTTACAGATTCCAATTGCAAGATCGCCGCCAAAGTTCTCAAATGGAAATGGAGAAGTTCAAGGTGGACAGTGAAAGACAGATGATAGATACAAACAAACAAATCATTGATGGAAAGATGCAACATGACTCGTTGACCAAGGAGGTATGCCAACTTGTCTCATGTGCTAAATGAAATAGGAATCTACAGCAAATGTTCATAATTGTCCTGATATTAAATGGATGACACTCTGGTTTTAACCAGTGCTGACAAACTGTTCTAAGACACTGTATTACCACCAAGTGCTTGTGGTGCAGGAGTGTTGCTTTACGTTACTAAACATGTCAAAATTTTTGCATATCATGTTTGTTTTATTCATCTGGCTTTGTCACTTTTCTTAGATTGGTCTCGAACAACTATTAACATGAAGAACAATATCAGAAAATAGACCAAATGCAGAATCCTTGTATACTTGTCGCTGTAACAAAACCATCATTAATACAATGACATAGTCTAGCTAACATTACAAATGTGGTCAGGATTAGGACACAAAGCAGAATACTATACGTATACGTATACAGGTTTGGAATTACGCATTTTCTTTGCTAACTGCATATATTATATCGTTGTAGGGAATAAACCTACAAAAGGCCATTGGTGTGGATAGCAAATCGTTGGAGAAACTTAAGGAGAAAGTATCCAAGAGAAGAGCATCATATGAAGAGCTCAAGTATGACCGAGTGATGGAAATACGGAAACTAAAGGTTAGTCCGAGAGGAAGTTAAACACTCATAATACATGTTTCTGTATGCCACGTGTATGTCTGTATGCATGGACGTGTAGTCAATACTAGCCACGTGTATTTCTGTATGCATGGATGTGTAGTCAATACTAGCCACGTGTATGTCTGTATGCATGGACGTGTAGTCAATACTAGCCACGTGTATGTCTGCTGATCATATATATATATATATATACCTAGATTTCATGGTCCGTCGTTCTTAGTAACTTTTTTCTTAGTCATAAGGTCATGTTTTTGAACTCTCTTCGACACGTGCACATTTGAACACTAACGAGCAGAGGAATAAAGTAAAGTTGTTATTGTTAATTTAATGTTTACCTAATGTTTGTTTGATTCAATCATGTCTCAATGTTCGATGTGTTGAAAGATAATTTAGAAATGGATTGATTTCCTATAAACACTCTTGGATACACACTTGGCCCACAGGTAGGCATCCGGTCGTTTAATCTATGTGATTTACTCATTACAGGAACAAATCGATAACATGGTAACTGAAACGGAGGCAAAGCAACAGCTGGTGTCAGACAGAATTCCCCCCTTTCAGGACCTGGAGACACAGTACAAGGAAGCTAGTGAGAGTTATGAAATAAGGAAGAAGGAACTGGTTGGTACGTGATTTTGGCATAGTTATAAAATGTAACCTATTTCTGGTTACTGTGTGAATAACTCACACACACGCCCATGCATGCACATGATGCATGATGAAATTAATGTTAACATCAAATATTTCTCGAGAATGACAACATTGTTACTTTGTTTGAATTGCATCTGCATTTATGACACTAACATGACTGAAGTGAACTGACCAGGAGATGTTCTAGCTGCAAGAGATGTTCTAGCTGCAAGAGATGTTCTAGCTGCAAGAGATGTTCTAGCTGCAAGAGCATTCTGTCAATGGCTGAGACAATCAGTCTAGCGTTCAGATGATGTAACGCATAAAGGTTTCATTTAGAAATAGTGTTCAATGCTTATTGTAATGAATCATAATGAAGGCATTGTTTACTCAAAGCTTTACAATTATCTACTGATACGACATCAATGTTGTTCTTATTTCAATATGTACAATTATTATTACACCAGACCATATAATATAGTCTTCTGTTTGGGATGGCTATTATTTCATAAGCATGTGACACCAGCTACAACATTCACTATTGTTATCTTAGTTCAGACATTTGATCTGGATATTTAATCCTTGTGTATTATTTCACATTTAAATGTTGACATTACTCCGATTTTGTTGGTAGCATTGAAAAGTGAGAAACTGAAGTTGGCTGACCTTGTGAAAGCTGCAAAGGACCAGCTGGCTAAGTTGACCAAACCAGTGGTAGGTTAAACCAACTCTTAGGCAAGTATACTCAAAATTGCCTAGTCTTTGGCTAATGCAGACATTTTGTGTTATGTGTTGCATTAAATGTACTCCTCTGCTCGTTAGTGTAATGTTTTCAGTTTGGAACATGACCACTGTACGCTACTGATGTAAGACATTGTAATAAGATATTGTTTCAGTTTGTAATATGGTTTGTACCATTGTCGATACTTCTCTTAACTTGATGGTTGTAAAGGCTACAGATCTAGCTGCAAGACGAGGTCCAAGGTATGACGTCTTGTCATGCACTAAAATAAAAATTTATTTAATTTGATGAGTTGATGAATTACTAGTAGAATAAAACATATTGGTGTTTTATATATAGCAAGAGTATATGTGAATATGACAACCGTGTTCCATCAAGCTATATTTTAACAAACAGAAAGCATCATACATAAGGAAAGGGCCACATTACTAAATAACATAAATTCCACTAACATGGGCTCTGTTGGCCAAACACAGTGGGGTCATGCACATGGTTATCCCAAATATGCTCATGAATATATATATATATATATATATATATATATATATATATATATATATATATATATATATATATATATATATGTATATATATATTAAAATGTACAAGTTACTTGATAGGTTTGCAAAGTCCATAATACCTTCTAACCACATGCATGCACGCACGCATGCACGCACGCACGCACATATGTAAGTACGCATGCACACACACACACACACATACACTGTTATCATAGTAACAACAGTTTTGTAACATCAACTGTCTGTCTAAAATATTACCATATTCATTAAAGGAGACAGTACCACAGTCTCACATTTACCTACACAGGTGCATCTTCAAGAAGACTTAAAGCTGAAGAGGGTGGAGGCTCTGCAACAGCTGAAGGCTAATGGTGAGGATGTGGCTCAGATGGAGGAACAGATCTTCGCTGTTGGCAGAAAGCTGAAGAAGGCACTTGAAGAGAATCACAAGTTCGAACAAGTTAGTAGCTTTCAACGCTAAAAAGCAAATATCATATAACAATGTAAACTGGTTTCAATTTTAATTCATCATGTGGTGACATCTGGTAACATGGATCACCACGCCTGGTTATGTTGCACCCTTCTCACTGGCAATATGACTTGCAGTTGTCAGTCCATCAATATGATTTTTAGTTGTCAGTCCATGTGGCTCATGGTCTTTCTCTGCTTCGATTGCAGTCATCCATTCCTTCTAACATTTCCCTTTGTACTACTTCTTGTCTGGTGGTGTCACTGAAATAAGTTTGTTTCTGAATTTTGTTAAACAGTTGCCTCTTGACTCCACCCCGCACAAGAACCTCAACATTAATGGCACTCCCAGTCCAATAATTATTTAGATATGCATTATAATCCGTAAAAATGGAACACATTGAATACATGTGTACGTAGTTGTTTCTTTACCTTTACCCTTAGCATATCGAAATGGGTTCCATATAAATTGCTTCTTACTCCAGATGTATATTTTACAGAATGTTTTGAATAAAATGTAAAATGACTGCTGTGTTTGCAGGCAAATGCCCTGCTGGAGCACCAGATGACAGTGTTAGTGACTCAGATGGAAGATAACGATCAGCGGAAGAAAAAACTCCAGACGATATTTCAACAGATCAGAGGTGCACATCTTTAAGACACACATTTCCATAATAATTCTTCATCTTTCCCATTGCAATGATATTAGTCAATTGTAGCAGTACATGGCTTAAATGTTATTTTGTAATGTTGGCTGCATGTTTTTTTTCTATTTAGCATATTTATTGTCTTTATAACGTATGAAAGTGGCTTTTGTTTATGTAAACTACATTTATGCAATGAAGGGTGCAAACAATTCGACATAATACAATATTGACTAATATACTAAATAAAATGTTACAATAAAATTTGTATTTGTGTTTATCTAATTACTGAATGTGATGATAATGCGAATGAAAATATCTGTTTAGCGATGCTTGAGATGGAGTGGAAGGAAGAAGATGCTATGGAAAAGGTGAGTCGAAACTACATCGAAGTAATATAATGTCGTTTATTTTCCTTTTGGCATGATTGTCTTATTAAACACCCTGGTGCGGAACATCGATCATATTGCATAGCCGTAGACATTCTCTTCCTAGATTTATTGATAGACACTAACAGTGTTTGGAGAAACAATAAAATAGTCAGGAAATATTTAATTAAATATTTAGGAAATATTTGGGAAATATGTAACTTCAACATTGAACAAACAAGGGCATGTTTTATATTACTTAGATACTTTCATAGTTTTGTTTTGTGTAAGTCTGTACAACTGCACACACATGTGTTGTTAGTTGATATGATTCTACAGAACCATTAATAGGCGAAAGTCTCTACAGGTAATAAACATTTTTAGTTTTAGGTAATAAGAACAATAGTATTATAAAATGAAACTACCTTGAAGAATGTTGAGTTTAAGGATTACGTTCAACAAACGACAGACTATATTAGACTGTATTAGTTTGAGGTTTGCTGTGCAGACATTCGCTGAGCGGGATGCGGAACTGCTGGTAGACATGGCGCAGGTGTTGGAACACGCCAAGGCGCGTGAAGGGATCATCGCCGGCGTCTCGGAGAAGTTGACGGGGGAGCTGACGGTCCTCGCCGATTTCCTCGACAACGTCGAGAAACGACGTCCAAAAGGTATGCGACGACAACGACTATAATCTTCTACAGGTGCATGTTGTAAACGACACACAGGTGGTTCATTTCCAATTGCAGAATACTGTTATTTTGATTATCACATAACAATGTGTACACTAAGAGTTGCAAATACGAATAATGAAGTAAGTAACATTAATAACATAAATGTTGCCGAAAAGGAACTTCTTCCATACCGTGATTTTAGTAAATAAGGTGAAATTTTAAAATGGTAAAAAGTAACCCTTCCCCATCTTCCAAAAGGCTGCTGATGCATCAAACTTGCGTGGATGAAAGGATTTATGGGGAACAGCATTCTACACAAATTGCCACCATTGGCACTGATGGGAGGTCGTGTTTGCTGAATGGAAATAGTTACGTTGTGTCGGATATATCGATCTGTTTGTATACGTTATATTGACGAATTCGACGAAACAACATTGCAGATTCGCGCGAGCCGAGCAGACGTCGCCGGTCCACCAGAATGGCTCCCACCGCGTTACGCAAGGAACGGAAGTCGATGCCCGTGAACCAAGTGTCGTGCACGGAGGCTGCCGTGACACAGTCGTACCCGCAGCCACGGCCACCGTCCAGGTCGCCACGGCCGCTACCCCCGTCCAGGTCGCCGTCGGTGCAGATTTAAAACGAAATGTAATGCCCCCGGCTAGGTACAATTACACAACAAAAAATCAGTTACAATTACATTTAATTTTTCATTTCAGTTACACTTCCAGAATGTTGAAGCCAATTATAATTACACCATTTCAATTACAAATACAATTACAGATAGGAAATGCGGTACCAACTGTATACTCTAAAAGTGTATTCAATATTTGTTAGCATCTGTGTTGCTGAATTTGGATATTTTGTACACCACTGATAAAATGCGTGAGACAGCACTTTTCACAGGTTTATTAAAGTTTGTGATATAGAAATAATACTATAATCAATCAATCGTAATTGGTGTAATTGTTGAAATAAAATAAAATAATAATTATGGCATATTTTTAAAACCCGACTCAGTTACAAGTATCATTTTGGCTGTCCTGGTTCAGATATCGCTCAAGGTTAACGGCTAACGTAATCTTTTAAAGCTAGATTACAACATTTAAACATTATCTACAACATTTAAACATTATCTACAAGTTTTTGTGCAACTTTGGTGTATTCCTTTCAAACAATGTATGTCACTAGAACCAAAACAAATCATGTAAAGGATGTTGCGACTGTTTTACGAGACATTGTCGACATTGCAACAATGAATTTAGTAATATTGATCACATTCGGTTGGTCAAAAATAAAATCCATACAAAACGTGTTACTATCGTGATGTTTTAGCTCTCGGTATTTAAAAAAATACACTAATTGCCGATGAATATAAATATGCCAGTTGTGCGACATACACAGATGTGCTCTATGTGCAATTACAGACAAACGAATACACTCACCGTGCAACCAGTGCAAATTACAGACAAACGAATACACTCACCGTGCAACCAGTGCAAATTACAGACAAACGAATACACTCACCGTGCAACCAGTGCAAATTACAGACAAACGAATACACTCACCGTGCAACCAGTGCAAATTACAGACAAACGAATACACTCACCGTGCAACCAGTGCAAATTACAGACAAACGAATACACTCACCGTGCAACCAGTGCAAATTACAGACAAACGAATACACTCACCGTGCAACCAGTGCAAATTACAGACAAACGAATACACTCACCGTGCAACCAGTGCAAATTACAGACAAACGAATACACTCACCGTGCAACCAGTGCAAATTACAGACAAACGAATACACTCACCGTGCAACCAGTGCAAATTACAGACAAACGAATACACTCACCGTGCAACCAGTGCAAATTACAGACAAACGAATACACTCACCGTGCAACCAGTGCAAATTACAGACAAATGAATACACTCACCGTGCAACCAGTGCAAATCGCTGTACATGCAAACACATGGCCAAACTATTTCCAAACGCTATTTCTTTTCATGCGGCAGGTAGCGCCAACACGCACGCACGCACGCACGCACGCACGCACGCACGCACGCACGCACGCACGCACACAGCAGTATTAATGCATGGATTGTTTAAGTACGTATCGCTATCAGTAGGGATGAGTTAGAGAGTTCATGTTTAGATCATTGAAGGGGTGTCGATCTCGATGGAAATAATCGCGTTGTAGAACCCTAGTATTATACGATATTTTGGTATTATGACGTTGTATTTTGTATGTCGTGCTGTGGAGTACGTCGTTTAGTATGTATTTCAGACGAACCGTATATATGTATATGTATGTGTGTGTGTGAATGTGTGCATGAAAGGCGGTTATCGGGATACATTTATGGGACTATTGTGAAAGCACTATGGACCATACAGTGTGTGGGTAGGCACACAAGCACTATGGACCCTACAGTGTGTGGGTAGGCACACAAGCACTATGGACCCTACAGTGTGTGGGCAGGCACACAAGCACTATTGACCCTACAGTGTGTGGACAGGCACACAAGCACTATGGACACTAAAGTGTGTGGGTAGACACACAAGCACTATGGACCCTACAGTGTGTGGGCAGGCAAACAAGCACTATGGACCCTGCAGTGTGTGGTTAGGCACACAAGCACTATTGACCCTACAGTGTGTAGACAGGCACACAAGCACTATGGACACTACAGTGTGTGGGTAGGCCCACAAGCACTATGGACACTACAGTGTGTGGGTAGACACACAAGCACTATGGACCCTACAGTGTGTGGGTAGGCACACAAGCACTATGGACCCTACAGTGTGTGGGTAGGCACACAAGCACTATGGACCCTACAGTGTGTGGGTAGGCCCACAAGCACTATGGACCCTACAGTGTGTGGGTATGCACACAAGCACTATTGACCCTACAGTGTGTGGACAGGCACACAAGCACTATGGACACTACAGTGTGTAGGTAGGCCCACAAGCACTATGGACACTACAGTGTGTGGGTAGACACACAAGCACTATGGACACTACAGTGTGTGGGTAGGCAGACAAGCACTGTGGACACTACAGTGTGTGGGTAGGCCCACAAGCACTATGGACACTACAGTGTGTGGGTAGGCACACAAACACTATGGACCCTACAGTGTGTAGGTAGGCACACAAACAAACGTGTCTTCCACAGTGTGTCGTGACTCCGATTCATGCGTGTATCAGTACCGAGAAGAACTCAACTCACTCATTACACATATTAAACATACACAAACATGGACATTTGATTTATTATCAGCTATAAAGATATATATTCTACTTATTAGATACGAATCAATACAGACATGCGACGAACATAAAATAGATGTGTACATAATGGGGGGGGGAGGGGCTTTCTCAAAACGAACGTGGTTTATGGGAAGGGGTGTACAGGCCATCGTTACAAAGCGTAACAATGGGGTGGGAAGGGGTTTCCAAAAGTATACAACAATGCTGTGATGTTCTTTATGGATAGCCCAAACCCGGGTAGAGTAAGTACCTCAGTGCTACGCTACATATCAATTTCTACTGTCTAACGAATGGAATACTGGATATTTCCTCGGAATTTATTTCGAGATGTTACTGCAACATCACAAACATACGATAAGTGTTATCTAAGGCAATAACAGTCTTATTAAGTGGCATACACAACATCACAAACATACGATAAGTGTTATCTAAGGCAAAAGCAGTCTTATTAAGTGGCATACACAACATCACAAACATACGATAAGTGCTATCTAAGGCAATAGCAGTCTTATTAAGTGGCATACACAACATCACAAACATACGATAAGTGTTATCTAAGGCAATAACAGTCTTATTAAGTGGCATACACAACATCACAAACATACGATAAGTGCTATCTAAGGCAATAGCAGTCTTATTAAGTGGCATACACAACATCACAAACATACGATAAGTGTTATCTAAGGCTTATTAAGTGGCATACACCACCGGCAATGACGATGTAAAATATAAACAATTATACGTAGTAACACATATTTATGCCTGATGACCAATAACACAGATATTCATATGTAACAGACTTGAAGTTGAAGACTCTTTAATATTAGTCATGCTTTATAGCTATATTTTTGTCAACGTCGCCTGTATATATGTATGTACGTTCGTGCTTGCATAAATGCATACATACATATATGATATTGGATTGGGTGTGTTTTATTGCCTGCAGCCTGCACAAATAGCATCGACTGTGCAGCGGACACGTAGGTAACACGTAGGTAACACCTGTTCAATTAATTTTTTGTTAGAATTATTGAAAAAGTACCGATTGTGTTTAATGCAGGTGCAGTGTTCGTCACAAATAGAACCTTTGCATTACCATAACCATGACAACACATAACGTGTACATTACATGGGAAATAAATGTAAAACACATAAAATGTGTTTAAAAGTATATATATATATATATATATATATATATATATATATATATGCTTTTAAACACATAAAATATGTTTTACATTTATTTTACATGTATATATATATATATATATATATATATATATATATATATATATATATATATATATATATATATATATATATATATATATATATATATAATATATGACCTTAGGAAACAAGGCATGTGTTTTATATTGTATTGATTGTGCGTATGAAGAAAAACGCATTGATACATGATGCTTCTCTGTGTCTGCTTTGTTTTTAACTTGGTAGTACATATATATATATATATATATATATATATATATATATATATATAATTATATATATATATATATATATATATATGTACTACCAAGTTAAAAACAATATATATATATATAATTATATATATATATATATATATGTACTACCAAGTTAAAAACAAAGCAGACACAGAGAAGCATCATGTATCAATGCGTTTTTCTTCATACGCACAATCAATACAATATAAAACACATGCCTTGTTTCCTAAGGTCATACGTTTCATTAATATAATTCTCCAAATTTAAGATGGCCGATCGAATGAATAATAAAAGTGTCACTGGGTATACCTACATACACAGTGCCCGGGGGGGGGGGGCGCTGGCACATACATACATACAAGAACATACAAACAAGAACACACGGCGTATGCCGACAAACAAAGAAATGCAGCGTGCAATGACAAGCAAAAAAAAATACAGCATACAATGATGTACCAAAAAATAATACAATGAAATACAGCGTAACATAGAGACCGTACAAGTTGTCCCGAACAAACAACAATTGTCCACCAAGTTACGTACCAACGGTTCTAGAGACGTGATCATGTGAACAGTCAGATGTGATTGTACATCTGTAGAACTTTCTCAAACGCTAATGAACTGCTTGCGTTGTTTCAGACACCGATTTTTAGTATTATTTAGACGTGCCGTGGTTATTCTAAAAGCCGGCCGCCACCACGTAGGATTAGCGGTTACAACTGGATGGACGTAAATCACTACATCATAGATAAATACCAAAACAAGTTTAAAGCTGCTTCTTCAAATGGTTCAGCCCATCGCGAGTCCGGTTCACTTATGTCCAGACGTGTAGTGTGTGACTAGTTTAATGTAATGTGTGACTAGTTTAATGTAATGTGTAGTGTGTGACTAGTTTATGTAATGTGCGTAGCCTGTTTAATAAAAAATGCCTATTTTTTTTCTCAAATCATCGAAAGAATTAACTTTAGTACTTAGATCTGGTAAGGATAAAAAGTGGATATCCAAAATGGTAAGCACCGTGACCTCCATCCTCTCGCCGATGACATGACAAAGTTACGAAATTTCACCAAGGAAGAAAATCGTGATTTTTCAGTATTTCGATTTTCACTTCAATTAATGCTTGAACAAGCATTAACTGATTTAATAGTTTGTCTGAAGATTTCACAAAAAAACTACATGCAAAAGTTGCACAAACGAGCTTGCATGTTGCAGTGGATACTAGGTAGGCTTGGTTTTTCGCAAAATTAATTTGGAATGAGACTAGCAAAACAATCGGATTGATTAAGCACCTTTAATAAGATGTACGTACAAACACTTCGTACAAAGTGTACGGTGAGCTAAGTGTATGGGGCGCTAAGTGTACGGTGAGTTAAGTGTACGGTGAGCTAAGTGTATGGGGCACCGCTGTCAAGATTAACATAGAATAAAACGCTAGATGCCGGCTGTGATATAAAGTAGTGACTCTGTTACTAATATAGTTCAGTCACGGAAATTCACGTCCGTGTTTTCTGACGTTCTCTTCACCCTGTTCCCCCTGCATCACTTTCAGGCGATGTCACATGTTCCCCCTGCATCACTTTCAGGCGATGTCACATGTTCCCCCTGCATCACTTTCAGGCGATGTCACATGTTCTCCCTGCATCACTTTCAGGCGATGTCACATGTTCCCCCTGCATCACTTTCAGGCGATGTCACATGTTCCCCCTGCATCACTTTCAGGCGATGTCACATGTTCCCCCTGCATCACTTTCAGGCGATGTCACATGTTCCCCCTGCATCACTTTCAGGCGATGTCACATGTTCCCCCTGCATCACTTTCAGGCGATGTCACATGTTCTCCCTGCATCACTTTCAGGCGATGTCACTTTCACAAATATAGCACATAAGTTGAAAAGATGACGGAACTCGACTCGATGGAAGCGAACAGAGGCTTAAAGCGGCTAATCAGATGGATTATGACTTTTGTTGGGGGACTGGTACCAGTGTGCCATTTCTACCAAGATTAGTCCGGCACAATGCAATGTGTGCATGCGTAGTAGATAAAACTTAACATGTTATCACAACTGAGAAGAAAACGAGAAGCCACGTGGTAAATGACGTCATGTAGAGTGTCATGGCGGCGTTGCAATAGTTTCCCATGCAGGCGCACACGGTCACCTTGCTGTCTCCGTGACCTTCCTTCGTGTAACACGTGTCTTCGTCCTTAGGCCAGCAACCACGTGACATCGCCAGGTTCCCTGAACAGAGATGCGTCAAAACTAGTCATTTTAGACTTACAGAACTTTAATAAAAAAATTATAGTTGAAAGTTGCCAGCACAATTGCTGTAATTTTTAGGCAACATTTCACATATAACAACAGCACCTGTTATTTAATTTTCCGGCACGTGTTATTTGATTTTCCTAGTTTGATATATTCATTGAATTCGCCCGAAAGAGGATTTGGGACGTTCGAGCCACTTGGTATGTATTGGTAGGAAAGGCCAGGTTTACACGAGCCGATATCGTCCCAGCAACGAGCCGATGCCGGTGAAGGAGCTAGATAATAGAACACATGTTTTCGCGGAAATAAATCGGCGTCTCACCTACTGCGTCTTGTTCCCTACTGCTAAGGCTTTCATTGCAACCCCTTTTATTGGCGATACGAAATTTCACAAGTATTCCATACAATTTATAAAAAAAACTTTGTTTTCGTACAATTTCAGCCCACCAAGTAGGGAGTATGGAGGCAAGGAACCCCATGTGGTAAGACGCCCTCTCGTATTTCCAACATTATAAGCGCTTGGTGTTTGTCTTTGGTGGATGAACTGTGCTGCTACATAGTGCATGTTTAGCCAAAAAGCACATCCCGACGAAACAGACGGTTTGGGGAAAATCTGCATTTTAAGTTTTCATGCATGTCTGATGTAAAAAATTGCTTGTAATGTTGTACTGAAACACAGACAGATCACGCTTAACATCGTGCAACTGCTTGTATAGTCACCGCTAATGTATACAGTTCCATGTATTATTACAGGTTATAATTCATATTAACGGGGGAATTGAGATATTTCTACGTTATGCTTACTGGGAGCAAGACGTCCCTTAAAGTTCGAGGCAAGACGATCCCGGACGTCACTGCCGGCTAGAAGACCCCGGACGTCACTGCCGGCTAGACGACCCCGGACGTCACTGCCGGCTAGACGCCCCCGGACGTCACTGCCGGCTAGACGACCCCGGACGTCACTGCCGGCTAGACGACGCCGGACGTCACTGCCGGCTAGACGACCCCGGACGTCACTGCCGACTAGACGACGCCGGACGTCACTGCCGGCAAGACGACGCCGGACGTCACTGCCGGCTAGACGACCCCGGACGTCACTGCCGGCTAGACGACCCCGGACGTCACTGCCGGCTAGACGACCCCGGACGTCACTGCCGGCTAGACGACGCCGGACGTCACTGCCGGCTAGACGACCTCGGACGTTACTGCCGGCTAGACGACCCCGGACGTCACTGCCGGCTAGACGACCCCGGACGTCACTGCCGGCTAGACGACACCGGACGTCACTGCCGGCTAGACGACCTCGGACGTTACTGCCGGCTAGACGAGGGACACAGAACGAAACAAAGGACGCAGTGAAGAAGGCTAGACGACCCCGGACGTCACTGCCGGCTAGACGACCCCGGACGTCACTGCCGGCTAGACGGCCTCGGACGTCACTGCCGGCTAGACGACCCCGGATGTCACTGCCGGCTAGACGACCTCGGACGTCACTGCCGGCTAGACGACCCCGGACGTCACTGCCGGCTAGACGACCCCGGACGTCACTGCCGGCTAGACGACCTCGGACGTCACTGCCGGCTAGACGAGGGACACAGAACGGAACAAAGGACGCAGTGAAGAAGGCTAGACGACCCCGGACGTCACTGCCGGCTAGACGACCTCGGACGTCACTGCCGGCTAGACGACCTCGGACGTCACTGCCGGCTAGACGACCTCGGACGTCACTGCCGGCTAGACGACCCCGGACGTCACTGCCGGCTAGACGACCTCGGACGTCACTGCCGGCTAGACGACCTCGGACGTCACTGCCGGCTAGACGAGGGACACCGAACGGAACAAAGGACGCAGTGAAGAAGGCACAGTGAAGGCGCGTCTACACCAGCAGCGAGAAGGAAGAATGCCCGCGTGTCATGCGGGGCGAACCTTTCGTGAACTGTGGACATCGGGTGGTGTCAGTTTTACAACAACTGCACGACAGGAGTGCGTTCGTTTATCTGCCGTAACAGCGAGGCCGCGAGTAACTATATGATGTATTTGTGTTGCTCAACAAGAAGGACGCTGAATCCCACACTGTCTTTAGTAATTTTCAAAATGAATAGTGACACGGTAGACGTGTACATTTTAATCCACCCCGCACACGTCTCGCTTAAACGCTCGGAAGAAGCAGACGTTCGGCACTCTCGTCGTTTGTTGCCACTAACATGTGCTAGTTGTATGTCCAAGTCGCCTTTTAGGCTTTCTTAAGCAAGTCATTTGTTTGCTCAAATGTCAATGGTCCATTGTCAGTTTGACAGTCAGAATGCCAACGAGGCGCTGGACCAGTGTATGTACACGCCCCAACTACACCCATGAGTGAATCCATAGGTGGTGTTTATGCGCGAGGTCACCGACGATAATCAGAATAATATCGAGGATAATCTGGACGCTCTGTGCTATCAGCGCGTGCATGGAAATAATAATATATAATTTTATATATCAACATGTACATGGAAATAAGCTTGTTTGCATTAATTATTCATTGAAAAGGCCAATATGCGTGAGATTTACAGATAACTGCGTGAGAGCGTGGTAGCCCAAACCAGGTTTGGATAACACATATCATTTTCACAGTAGGCACAATGAATTAAGCATACCGTTCGAAACTGTCTTCATTTTGCTGCAAGACGACCCATTGCATGTTTTCGTGACCTTGCCACTGAACGGGTCTGCACAAGACTCGTCCTTCGAGACGCCTTTCACCATTGTACACAAATAGCAGGTAAACGTAGGGGGCGTAAGCTTGGCGCCAGCTGTGGTATTAAAGAAATTATTAACTATGATTTATCGATGCTTTCTACACATTTGTTTACCATATTACGTTAGTGTGTATGCATGTGTGTGCGCGTGTGTCAGGGTGTGTGTGCGCGTGCTATGCGTGAGTGCGTGCGTGCGTGTGCGCGAGTAATCTGTATGTTTCGGTGGTGCGGGACGGGCGTTGGAATCGACGAGTGAATCACACGTTATTGCGAGTAGTAGTTGATTTATCTATTCAGGTATTCATAATACTGCGTAATAGAATAGGTGACAAGCTACTTTCAAGAAACATATACGTGCATATGTCACTCATGTGAGCAAATGTTCATTATGTTTATCTTCTCATTGGCATTTACAAACAATATGACCGGTTGCAGGAAACATTCAATAATTTGCCAGACATACATGAATTACAGTTTTTGTTGAGTTAATCAAACAAGAGATTCTGAGCACTAAATTAATGTTTTACTTTGAGCGTGGCTACTTACTTGTATGCGAGATCAAAACGACCAGTAGAACACTATATGCCAGGATAGTGTTCATAGTTACTTTAACGTGACAAAAGTGATTTCGACACACCACTGTTCCGTTCCCCGAAGACTGGCAGCAATACTATTCTCGTCTGGTGTATATATGTTACGTTTGGAACACGCACCCCGATTTGCAAATTAATATTAATACACACCTGCACTGGGCATATTCATCACAACCAATACGCCGTTAACTGCCACTGTTGAATGGTTCACTGCAAACAGAAATTAGAAGGAGATATATCAAGTGTGTCATAATACGTTCCTTTCTGGCTGCGATGCATGAATGATGAATACAATAAGACCCTTTTGAATAGCTTGCGTTAGTTTTTCACATGTCAATGTTACTGCAAAACGCAACTAGGGTGACGGGTCTCATTTAGACCGGCGCTGCGTTGACTTGTTGGTGTGTTTTGAATGGCGTCTGGTGGCGTCAAAGGAGAGGATCGTGTATTTTGTTAAATGGCAGACATAAAGTGTGTAAATAGGGAGCTGTTTGCGAGAACCGATTAATCAGTAGTATTGGGAGACGACTATGAATACGCGTATCATCCTCATAATAGCAGTGATTCTTTTTACTGTAGCAAGAGGCCGCCAGTGTGAACAGTGGCGCTACACACTGTGCTGGGAATGACCCACTACAAAGTCCAGATCAACAGTATATTTGCCACTTGCCACAAATACTTATGTATGCACAGGCATGGTTCTAAATAAATTAACGTTATATTATTTTGTGATACTACACATCTATCAGTGGCAAATTTCCACCACGTAACATGTGCAAACAATTATTATTATTTTATTATTATTCGTGAATTATTATTTATACGCCCACCCATGCACCCACCCACAATTTTATTGAAATCTATATTTACCCATAAAAGTACATTAAAAAATAGAAAAACGATAAAGATATTGATACGATATCCTATATACTGTCAGCCCATATACTATCAGCCCATATACTATCAGCCCATTGTGAGCAACGAGAGAAGGATATTGATTAGATGATAAACATTGTTTGACAGTATAGGGCGTCCCGTGAGATGGCGGTGAAACATGTGTGGGTCACCCATCCACCTGTTCCTCACCGACTTGTGATCCTCACTGAGGTGCCAATGTTGGACTCTCGATAAGCCAATGGTTTCCTTGTCCACTTCCCATCTAGGCCTTTGGCTTGGATGGTAAAACTTGTTAAAATCTTGTTAAATCAATGTAAGGAATGAACCGAGTTAATAAATGTTTTGGATCTAAAATATTAATTACAACTTGTTACCAGCATTTGTGTTGTCTTTGGTCTCAATAAAGATCAATGGTTTATAAAAAATATTAACTCGCAGTCTTCCTCACTGCATTGCATCTGTTTAACCAAATGTTACAATTACCAGCGAAGAGGCCATGGCTGAACAAAAGGCTTCATTAATTGTCATGTGACAAAGGCATCAGCTATCCAAAAACGTAATGTCTGCGATAGCTAAAAACGAGTCTTACTATGACTGTAGTATGGAAGTGCCAGCCAGTCTACGAGAATGTCCAACTTATCAATGGTACGATCATTGCGAGGCTCGTGTTAGTGCTGCCGTCAATGAGTGCAGTTGTCATGTCCAACTTGTCAATGGTACGATCATTGCGAGGCTCGTGTTAGTGCTGCCGTCAATGAGTGCAGTTGTCATGTCCAACTTGTCAATGGTACGATCATTGCGAGGTTCGTGTTAGTGCTGCCGTCAATGAGTGCAGTTGTCATGTCCAACTTGTCAATGGTACGATCATTGCGAGGCTCGTGTTAGTGCTGCCGTCAATGAGTGCAGTTGTCATGTCCAACTTGTCAATGGTACGATCATTGCGAGGCTCGTGTTAGTGCTGCCGTCAATGAGTGCAGTTGTCATGTCCAACTTGTCAATGGTACGATCATTGCGAGGTTCGTGTTAGTGCTGCCGTCAATGAGTGCAGTTGTGTCATGTTGCTGTTACTTGTTTCAATGACACATGCTGATTGTAAGCACTAAATTGTGATAAAATTAAACATTGTTAATAGTGAATAAACACGTTTACTTTTTGACGCGAGTAGCTTTAGGTATGATCTATACGATATTGGTTCACACAAGAACGCACGCGCGCGCGCGCACGCACACGCACACACCCAAGCGTGCGTGCGTAACTATTTCCGTTTACGTTGGGCATCTCATACCACCCGGTTATCCACGATTCGGATTTATCACAATGACACACGTTGTTGCGTGTCGTGACACTGGCTTGCTGTAGAGTTTTCGTCAAATCATACATTTGTTTCGAGAAACTCAACATAGCAGACTATCAACAATATGAATCAAGGCAATGCTTTAGGGGTAAATAATGTTTCTGAATCACGACGATGCCTGGGTGTGTTACTCACGCAGCAGATTCCGTGGTTCCATTTTAGTCAATTACAACTGTTAGCTGGAGTTCGAATAAACACATCAATGTGAATAATTATTAATGGTTGTCACAATGCAAAGATGGTCCGGTCCGCACGGCAAACCACTTCGCAAATCTACTATAAACACTCGACATCAAAACCGCGACCTCTATCGGAAAGTGACGCCACCAAGCGGCAATGGAGTCGTATTCAAACGGTACCGAACCTTTTTGATTTACCATTCAACTTTACTGAATGCAGTTGCTCTACACCCGACCGGTCCATGTCCGTCTAATAGACCCGCCCGATCACCGGGCAAAGTTTCGTCCCGATCGGCCCACAGATACGGCCGTGATTCGGGGATAACCGACAGACACACATACACAGCTTTACAGAGACGACATGGTTGATTCCACCGAAATCATGGCAAAAATGGCCCTAGGTAAATTTTGCCTATATGCATTTATTCTCGAATTCTTCTATTGAAATTGAAGCCATTTCTCTCAATGTTGCCCACAAATACACATTACTTTCTTTCCTCTATGTCCACTTACGACTAATCGTGCCACATTTCTTTGAAAAATAGGTTTGGCACAGCTAGGAAAGACATAAAATAAAACAAATGTTACAATCTTCAGTGTTTAAATATTTTCCATTATAGTAAACAATATTGCATATTTGTAACCAGGCATGCCTTCACTCCTCACTCCTTACCAGCGGGGTTGTAACCAGGCATGTCTTCACTCCTCACTCCTTACCAGCGGGGTTGTAACCAGGCATGCCTTCACTCATCACTCCTTACCAGCGGGGTTGTAACCAGGCATGCGCTCACTCCTTACCAGCGGGGTTGTAACCAGGCATGCCTTCACTCCTCACTCCTTACCAGCGGGGTTGTAACCAGGCATGCCTTCACTCCTCACTCCTTACCAGCGGGGTTGTAACCAGGCATGCGCTCACTCCTTACCAGCGGGGTTGTAACCAGGCATGCCTTCACTCCTCACTCCTTACCAGCGGGGTTGTAACCAGGCATGCCTTCACTCCTCACTCCTTACCAGCGGGGTTGTAACCAGGCATGCGCTCACTCCTTACCAGCGGGGTTGTAACCAGGCATGCCTTCACTCCTCACTCCTTACCAGCGGGGTTGTAACCAGGCATGCCTTCACTCCTCACTCCTTACCAGCGGGGTTGTAACCAGGCATGCCTTCACTCCTCACTCCTTACCAATGGGGTTGTAACCAGGCATGCCTTCACTCCTCACTCCTTACCAGCGGGGTTGTAACCAGGCATGTCTTCACTCCTCACTTCTTACCAGCGGGGTTGTAACCAGGCATGCGCTCACTCCTTACCAGCGGGGTTGTAACCAGGCATGCCCTCACTCCTTACCAGCGGGGTTGTAACCAGGCATGCGCTCACTCCTTACCAGCGGGGTTGTAACCAGGCATGCGCTCACTCCTCACTCCTTACCAGCGGGGTTGTAACCAGGCATGCGCTCACTCCTTACCAGCGGGGTTGTAACCAGGCATGTCTTCACTCCTCACTCCTTACCAGCGGGGTTGTAACCAGGCATGCGCTCACTCCTTACCAGCGGGGTTGTAACCAGGCATGCCCTCACTCCTTACCAGCGGGGTTGTAACCAGGCATGCCCTCACTCTTTACCAGCGGGGTTGTAACCAGGCATGCGCTCACTCCTTACCAGCGGGGTTGTAACCAGGCATGCCCTCACTCCTTACCAGCGGGGTTGTAACCAGGCATGTCTTCACTCCTCACTCCTTACCAGCGGGGTTGTAACCAGGCATGCGCTCACTCCTTACCAGCGGGGTTGTAACCAGGCATGCGCTCACTCCTTACCAGCGGGGTTGTAACCAGGCATGCCCTCACTCCTTACCAGCGGGGTTGTAACCAGGCATGCGCTCACTCCTTACCAGCGGGGTTGTAACCAGGCATGCCCTCACTCCTTACCAGCGGGGTTGTAACCAGGCATGCCCTCACTCCTTACCAGCGGGGTTGTAACCAGGCATGCGCTCACTCCTCACTCCTTACCAGCGGGGTTGTAACCAGGCATGCCTTCACTCCTCACTCCTTACCAGCGGGGTTGTAACCAGGCATGCCTTCACTCCTCACTCCTTACCAGCGGGGTTGTAACCAGGCATGCCTTCACTCCTCACTCCTTACCAGCGGGGTTGTAACCAGGCATGCCTTCACTCCTCACTCCTTACCAGCGGGGTTGTAACCAGGCATGCGCTCACTCCTTACCAGCGGGGTTGTAACCAGGCATGCCTTCACTCCTCACTCCTTACCAGCGGGGTTGTTACCAGGCATGCCTTCACTCCTCACTCCTTACCAGCGGGGTTGTAACCAGGCATGCGCTCACTCCTTACCAGCGGGGTTGTAACCAGGCATGCGCTCACTCCTCACTCCTTACCAGCGGGGTTGTAACCATGCATGCCTTCACTCCTCACTCCTTACCAGCGGGGTTGTAACCAGGCATGCCTTCACTCCTTACCAGCGGGGTTGTAACCAGGCATGCCTTCACTCCTCACTCCTTACCAGCGGGGTTGTAACCAGGCATGCGCTCACTCCTTACCAGCGGGGTTGTAACCAGGCATGCCTTCACTCCTCACTCCTTACCAGCGGGGTTGTAACCAGGCATGCCTTCAATCCTCACTCCTTACCAGCGGGGTTGTAACCAGGCATTCCTTCACTCCTCACTCCTTACCAATTGGGTTGTAACCAGGCATGCCTTCACTCCTCACTCCTTACCAGCGGGGTTGTAACCAGGCATGCGCTCACTCCTTACCAGCGGGGTTGTAACCAGGCATGCCTTCACTCATCACTCCTTACCAGCGGGGTTATAACCAGGCATGCCTTCACTCCTCACTCCTTACCAGCGGGGTTGTAACCAGGCATGCCTTCACTCCTCACTCCTTACCAATGGGGTTGTAACCAGGCATATCTTCACTCCTCACTCCTTACCAGCGGGGTTGTAACCAGGCATGCGCTCACTCCTTACCAGCGGGGTTGTAACCAGGCATGCCTTCACTCATCACTCCTTATCAGCGGGGTTGTAACCAGGCATGCCTTCACTCCTCACTCCTTACCAGCGGGGTTGTAACCAGGCATGCGCTCACTCCTTACCAGCGGGGTTGTAACCAGGCATGCCTTCACTCCTCACTCCTTACCAGCGGGGTTGTTACCAGGCATGCCTTCACTCCTCACTCCTTACCAGCGGGGTTGTAACCAGGCATGCGCTCACTCCTTACCAGCGGGGTTGTAACCAGGCATGCGCTCACTCATCACTCCTTACCAGCGGGGTTGTAACCATGCATGCCTTCACTCCTCACTCCTTACCAGCGGGGTTGTAACCAGGCATGCCTTCACTCCTTACCAGCGGGGTTGTAACCAGGCATGCCTTCACTCCTCACTCCTTACCAGCGGGGTTGTAACCAGGCATGCGCTCACTCCTTACCAGCGGGGTTGTAACCAGGCATGCCTTCACTCCTCACTCCTTACCAGCGGGGTTGTAACCAGGCATGCCTTCAATCCTCACTCCTTACCAGCGGGGTTGTAACCAGGCATTCCTTCACTCCTCACTCCTTACCAATTGGGTTGTAACCAGGCATGCCTTCACTCCTCACTCCTTACCAGCGGGGTTGTAACCAGGCATGCGCTCACTCCTTACCAGCGGGGTTGTAACCAGGCATGCCTTCACTCATCACTCCTTACCAGCGGGGTTATAACCAGGCATGCCTTCACTCCTCACTCCTTACCAGCGGGGTTGTAACCAGGCATGCCTTCACTCCTCACTCCTTACCAATGGGGTTGTAACCAGGCATATCTTCACTCCTCACTCCTTACCAGCGGGGTTGTAACCAGGCATGCGCTCACTCCTTACCAGCGGGGTTGTAACCAGGCATGCCTTCACTCATCACTCCTTATCAGCGGGGTTGTAACCAGGCATGCCTTCACTCCTCACTCCTTACCAGCGGGGTTGTAACCAGGCATGCGCTCCCTCCTTACCAGCGGGGTTGTAACCAGGCATGCCTTCAGTCATCACTCCTTATCAGCGGTGTTGTAACCAGGCATGCCTTCACTCCTCACTCCTTATCAGCGGGGTTGTAACCAGGCATGCGCTCACTCCTTACCAGCGGGGTTGTAACCAGGCATGCCTTCACTCATCACTCCTTATCAGCGGGGTTGTAACCAGGCATGCCCTCACTCCTCACTCCTTACCAGCGGGGTTGTAACCAGGCATGTCTTCACTGCTCACTCCTTACCAGCGGAATTGTAACCAGGCATGCCATCACTCCTTACCAGAGGAGTTGTAACCAGGCATGCGCTCACTCCTTACCAGAGGGGTTGTAACCAGGCATGCGCTCACTCCTTACCAGCGGGGTTGTAACCAGGCATGCCTTCACTCCTCACTCCTTATCAGCGGGGTTGTAACCAGGCATGCCTTCACTCCTCACTCCTTACCAGCGGGGTTGTAACCAGGCATGCCTTCACTCCTCACTCCTTACCAGCGGGGTTGTAACCAGGCGTGCCTTCACTCCTCACTCCTTACCAGCGGGGTTGTAACCAGGCATGCCTTCACTCCTCACTCCTTACCAGCGGGGTTGTAACCAGGCATGCGCTCACTCCTTACCAGCGGGGTTGTAACCAGGCATGCGCTCACTCCTTACCAGCGGGGTTGTAACCAGGCATGCCTTCACTCCTCACTCCTTACCAGCGGGTTGTAACCAAGCATGCGCTCACTCCTCACTCCTTACCAATGGGGTTGTAACCAGGCATGCCTTCACTCCTCACTCCTTACCAGAGGGGTTGTAACCAGGCATGTCTTCACTCCTTACCAGCGGGGTTGTAACCAGGCATGCCCTCACTCCTTACCAGCGGGGTTGTAACCAGGCATGCCCTTACTCCTTACCAGTGGGGTTGTAACCAGGCATGCCCTCACTCTTTACCAGCGGGGTTGTAACCAGACATGCCCTCACTCCTTACCAGCGGGGTTGTAACCAGGCATGCCCTTACTCCTTACCAGTGGGGTTGTAACCAGGCATGCCCTCACTCTTTACCAGCGGGGTTGTAACCAGACATGCCCTCACTCCTTACCAGCGGGGTTGTAACCAGGCATGCCCTCACTCCTTACCAGTGGGGTTGTAACCAGGCATGCCCTCACTCCTTACCAGCGGGGTAATAATAATAATAATAATAATTAGAGCACTTTTAGAGCGCCATGGATCCATGTGACCCTGTTCAAAGGCGCTGGCACAAAAAAGACAGTCAAAATTAAAAAATAAATAAATAGATAAATAAATAAATAAATAAAACCATAAAAACATAGCAAATCCAAGCTCATAGAACATAGCACTAAATGTCGAATCAATTTGACAGTTAAGAATAATATGCGCGTTTAAACAAGAGAGTTTTCAAGAGTCTTTTAAAGGTGTATAGAGAGTCACATTTTCACATCTCATGGGGAAGACTGTTCCACAGGCGAGGAGCAGCGATGCAGAAGGCACGATCACCATAATGGCGGAGATATGCAATGCGTACAGTCAGAAGAGAGTCTGATGAGGATCGCAACGTTCTGCAGGGTTGGTAAAACTGGAGCAGGTCTGCGATGTAGCTCGGCGCAAGCAGATGAAGGGCTTTGAACGTCATCAGTACGACCTTGTACTCAATACAGTACCGGACAGGAAGCCAATGGAGAGTCTCTAGGATGGATGTGATGTGGTCATAGCGACTGGCTCTGACCACAATGCGAGCTGCCACATTCTGGACTCTCTGCAGCTTGTCCAGTAACTGATCAGGTACACCATAAAGGAGGCCATTTCCATAGTCAACTCCCGATATGATAAGGGAGTAAACCAGGAGTTTAGTGGCATGTTGTGTCAAGCAATCTCTGATGGAGCGAATCCGATGTAGGTGAAAGTATACTACCTGGCACAGTTTCGACACTTGAGATTTCATGCTGAGCTCACTGTCTAACATCACTCCAATGTTGCGAGCGACGGCAGTAGGCTGGAGGATGCTGTCACCGATGACGACATCAGTCAGACTGTGCTTGCTAGCCGAGCTCGGTGTAGTGATCACAAGCACTTCAGTCTTATCGTCATTCAGCTGAAGACGATGATGAATCATCCATGCTTTTAGTTCTCATACACATGCTTGGATGCGTGCCAGTGCAGCCATCTCATCATTGGTGTCCTTGATCTTAAATGAGATATACAGTTGAGAATCATCAGCAAAGAGGTGGAAGTCATGCCGCCTAACTATCTGCCCAATGGGTCCCGTGTAGAGTGTAAACAAAACTGGGCCAAGAACAGACCCCTGTGGCACTCCCTGCAGCAGCTCCGACGGGTCAGACTGGGTCTGGCCTAGGCGGACAGTCTGAGTCCTCGAAGTCAGGTATGACTCAAACCACGTGTGTGCGACGCCGATGACACCCGCTTCTCATGCAAGCCAACAGTAGTGTATGATCTACACATTCTACAGTGTCAAACGCCGCTGACAGATCAAGTAGGAACACCAAGACACCCCTCTTGTTGTCTAGGGTCATCAATATATCATTCTGGATTCGCATCAATGCAGTTTCAGTACTGTGATTCGGTTTGTAAGCAGATTGGAATTTTTCCTGCAGATTGTTGCGCGAGACGTGGTCAATGAGCTTGTTCAGCACTACCCTCTCTGTCAACTAAGAGATAAAGGACAGATTAGAGACAGGTCGAAAGTTTTTCATGACATCTTTGTCCAATGAAGGCTTCTTGAGCAAAAGCGTCACAAGCACAGCTTTCCTTTTTGTCAGCACAATTCCTGTTGACATGGACAAGTTGACAATGTTTGTAATGCTTGGTAGAAGTTCCTTCAGAAACCAGGTCGGCACAGGATCAAGTGAACATAACTTGGGAGGGACTCATGTTGACCAGTCGTCTCACCTCGTCTTCCGTTGCAGGCTAGAAAATGCTGAGTTTATCATCCATCCACAGTGCCTGGACTCTCATCTGGAGGCACGTAGTTGAGGTCTGCCTTGAGTGTCAAGTTCTCCTGAATCAGTCTGACTTTGTCCTATAAGAATGCACTGAATCTGCTATCCAGTTGTTCCAGTGAACCCGCATCAGGTAGGCTAACTTCTGGCTTGATCAACAGGGCGTTGACAAAAGTGTACAACTGTTTGTGGTCAGATGCAGCTTCATTGATCTTTGCAGTGTAGTAAGTAGACTTGGCAGAGGAGATGAGCTGATTTACGTGGCGTCTCTGCTTTCTGAAGAGATCGCGGTAAATTGTGAGCCGTGATTGTCTCCATTTCCTCCCCAGTTGCCGTCTCTTCTGCTTAGCCATCTTGATGTCACCACTGAACCAAGGAACTTTGGGTCGGACCGTGATTGTTCGTGTCTGAACTGGGGCATGCTTGCCTAATAGAGCTGACAGGGTAGTGTCGTACTGCTCAAGAAGACATGCTGCTGAGGTGGCAGGTTCAAGGCACAGGGTTGATGCCTCAATGTCGACTCGGAGCATCTCTTTATCTACGGCAGCATAATTCCTGTATTGCACTGAGTGGTCGAAGCGGCTGGGTTTTTGGCTCAATAATCACAATGATCACAATGGACAGCGCCATGATCTGTTAATATGTCAGATACAGTAGTCTTTGATACCAGGTTGTCCGTTAATTTGGTGATAATCAAGTATAACGTATGCTCATCCATGTGAGTGGGTCCCGACACGTGCTGGCAGAGAGAGTGGTTCGAAAGGATTCCACGGAAGCGGGAAGCATCAGTGTTCAGTGGGTCCTCATAGTGGAAGTTGAAATCACCAAACAATCAGGGTGTTCTGAGATTTGAGCATGTGGTGCTGAAGGAAATCTTGGAATTTACTCAGAAAGAGGCCAACTGTGGACTTGTTTCTTTTTGATGGCGGAGGACGATAGATCACAGTCAGTTTCACTGTTGACGAAGCACTAAGTGTGAGTTCCATGTTTTCGAACAAATTTGTTTTCTGTGAAGACTTTGATGCCATTTTGATGTTGGATTTGTGGAGAATGGCAACCCCACCTCCTCTGGCTGTGGTGTTCTTGTGCTGTCTCCTCGGAACATGGGTAAACTTGTAGCCAGGAATTGTCAGGGCTCTGATTATCTGGTCATCATCAGGAGTATTACGTAACCATGTTTCTGTGAAGGCCACGATAATATAGTCAGAGAGGGGTGTCACCTTGTTCCTCACCGACTGGGCGTTTATTAAGCACGTGGTCATGGTGCACAGCTTGCTCCGTTTGCTGGCACATACTTGGAGGTTAAAAAATTGGGTCCAGCCTGTAGCCCCAGAAAATGCGTTGCAGGTCTGTTTCCGATGACCGGGTTGACTTGTTGTTGCTGTTGTTGTTTGTGGTCACCCCCACGACAACCCCGCTTGGTTGGCGGGTGGAGTGACACCCCCACGACAACCCCGCTTGGTTGGCGGTGGAGTGACACCCCCGCGCTGCAAGTGGCTCTCCAGGCAGCATTGCCAAGACGACCCCCGCTATTGTTGCAGTGCCGGCTTGTCAAGAATTTTCTTGTGTACACAAGATTCATTGTCAAGCTTTGGTAGCTGCGGTCACACTCGACTGATCACCAGCATTAGCCACACAGATGCAACACTCACTGTTCAAGATGCAAGTCTTTAAAACACCAAAAAAGTCACAAGTGCTTGCGAAAACACCATACTATTTGTACTTTAAATTGATGCACTTTAAACGAACGAATAGCGCCGACCGGTGATTGATTATCCTTCTACAACCGCCCTTCCACTGAGAACGGTGTCTTTCAGCACGGCAGATGGGCAACATTAAATAATCATACCCGGTACAAGACTCTGCTTCCACGTGGCGTTGTATTCATGACCGAGTCAGCGAATAGTTTTGTTTTTTTTAAATAGAAATCTCGCAGGTCTCTGAATCGTCCACATTATTCATCATGCAAAGCACAACACATCAGCAGAATAAAAACGGACGAGAAGCGACGACATTCAAACTGCAGGAAAATAGTCAACGCGCACGTACAGAAAGTTAGACGAAGCGTCAGGTAGGTACTTATCTATTTTAGCAACCATATGTTTGCTCAGAGAGTCGGCTTTCTGAATCCTAAGGTAGAGTTGCGAGGGGATGGTGTTTTGGTTTAGCGGTGTGTTACGTTTCTCAAGCAATGCAATTTCCATGCCACGAAACCAGACAAGTCCTACATTTTCAGTAATAACAATTCCCTGTATGTAGCACAGCTACTGAAGCAAAATCAAACACCAATATATCTAAATATCAATTATATACCCGATCAGTAAACAATTATTAGTTGTGACTTGAGTCAAATTGCATTTCGTTTTCTCATATGGACTCGACTCGTGTAAGTGGGGCAAGACATACTGTCTGGACACGCGTTGTCGAAATAAATGTTAGTGTAGTCAATGTGTGTTATGGGTGCGATGACTCGAGTCCCTTGTGAACAATGACTCGAGTCGAGTGTTTCTTGGGGACCAGGGATACAAGTGGAGTATTCATAAAATACGCACTCTAGTGGGACTCGAGTCGAGTGTTTCATGGAGACCAGGGATACAAGTCGAGTATTCATACAGGTACAGGAGTCTAGCCATACAGTACAGGTACATGAGTCTAGCCATACAGTACAGGTACAGGAGTCTAGCCATACAGTACAGGTACAGGAGTCTAGCCATACAGTACAGGTACAGGAGTCTAGCCATACAGTACAGGTACAGGAGTCTAGCCATACAGTACAGGTACAGGAGTCTAGCCATACAGTACAGGTACAGGAGTCTAGCCATACAGTACAGGTACAGGAGTCTAGCCATACAGTACAGGTACAGGAGTCTAGCCATACAGTACAGGTACAGGAGTCTAGCCATACAGTACAGGTACAGGAGTCTAGCCATACAGTAAAGGAGCCCAGCCATATGGTACAATTGTCCAGCCATATGGCACAGGAGTCCAGTCATATGGTACAGTTGCCCATCCATATGGTACAGGAGGCCAGCCATATGGTACAGAAGTCCAACCATATTGCATGGGTGCCCATCCATATGGTACACGCCATATGGCATAGTTGCCCATCCATATGATACAGGAGACCAGCCATATAATACAGGTGCCCATCCATATGGTACAGGTGCACATCCATATGGTACAGGAGGCCAGCCATATGGTACCGGTGCCCATCCACATGTACAGTGTTCCAGCCATATGGTACAGGTGCCCACCCGTATGGTACAGGAGTCCAGCTATATGGTATAGGTGCCCATCCACGTGGTACAAAAATCCAGCCATGTGGCACAGGTGTCCAGCGGCGTCATTTAATGTTGCACACATTGGTTGTCACATTGGTTACCACGTTGGATGGTAACGTGGTTACCACATTGGTTGAAACATTGGTCGCCACGTTAGTTGTCTTAATGATTTTCTCATTGGTTGCTATGTTGGTTGACATATTGTTTTCCATACTGATTGACACATTAGTTGACATACACGTTGTCTGTCTCTTTGGTTGCCAAATTGGTTGTCACAATAGTTATCACGTTGGTTGCCACATCAGTTGTCAAATTAGTTGCCACGTTGGTTGTAATTTTATTTTTGTTGCCATGTTGTTACCATGTTGGATGGCAAATTGGTTGCCACAATGGTTGTACCGTTTGTTGCCTCTTTGGTTGCCACTTTGGTTGCCATGCTGGTTGTCACGTTGGTTTCCACGTTTTTTGCCACTTTAGTTGCCACGTTGGTTGCCATGTTGGTAGCCCCATTGGTTGCCACGTTGGTTGCCATGTTGGATGGCAGACTGGTTGCCACAATGGTTGTCACATTTGTTGCCTGTTTGGTTGCCACTTTGGTTGCCATGTTGGTTCTCACGTTGGTTTCCACGTAGTTGTCACGTTGGTTGCCAAATCGGTTGCCATGTTGGTTGTCCCGTTTACTGTCACGTTGGTTGGTTACCTCGTTAGTTACATTGTTGAATGACACAAACAGAACATCCAAGTCACGAGTAGAAACAGTCAACCGTAGAGTTGTCTGTTTTCTAGTGAGGTGTGTTCCCACCAGAACGCTTACCTCGTGTAAAAATAGTGATAGTTTGAGTATGCCATTTGCATATCTTGATTTTGGAACGGTAGAACGGAGGCAATTTGATTTTCATAGCATCTAACCAGCTGGGACTCAATATAGACATAGTATAATTGTGACATAAAGATAGGCATGCCGTGAAAGTGTGTAGGGAGGAAAGTCGCCCTGTCGAGGACCGTTTGTTGTGATCAATATCATCAACAAGTTACTGTTGCGTATTGTTTCAGACATACCGTCACAACAAGGTCATGATGACCCTGCTTCTTCTTACGGCCGTAGCAGTCGTATTGTGGAATGGCCCGGCTACGGCAGGTAATGCATTAGTTGTGTTCGTCTTTTAAAGGAAATGTGCACAACTCACATAATAAAATATTTTTAGTCAATTACATTGAACATTGTGTTCGTTTTCTATATAATGACCAAAATATATATCGTACATGGAGTTTTGTATAAAACTGTGTTATATTACCGTCACTTAATAAATAAAAGGCAAAATGTGGCAATACTGTTTTGTTTACTGCCTTATGCGTTTTTTTTAAATATAATGATGACTTGATGTGTTTGCAATTGTAGACTCAATGTTCGAAATAAATATAACTGGTATGAATATCATAGCAAACTGCAGTTCAAATTTCAATTCCAAGTGAGAGTTATTTTTAATGGTTTACAAACATTCAGGGGTTACATATAATGTTGAGCACAGTCACAATCCTAAATCTATACAATATAATAATTCAAAGCAGCGATAGCTCGCAAAAGAACTTAATCAAAACTGGATTAATATTAACACAAAAAGCGATATTTATAATATCATGAATTTATTATTTCTATCTAACCCAAAACATGGAGGATTAGACTGGGTGTGGTTAACAAATTAATTAAACAAAATAAAAAATTAACCGTGTAGAAAATGCACACAAAATCGATATTCATAATAGATTATACACTTCTCTCTAATCCAATAACAATGAATGAATCTCTGCTAGTGACGCAGCGCATGCAGCTATGAGCAAACATTGATTCAGCGACTGTGTATTTTACCAAGGTGGAGGACTGCGTCATTTTGTTCGTATTTATAATATCATAGACTATACAGTTCTATCTAACCCATGAACAGCTAAAACAATGTAGAGGATTAGCCTATGTTGTTAACAAATTAAGTCAAACACAGAAATTATTTAATGATAGATATTGATTGAAACTTCATTATGCGTGAATTTTCATCGAGGTAAAAATGAACAAATGAAAAATTCACTGTTATTGTGGCATTCTACATACATCATGTCTCAAATATAGGTAATTTTAATAAACATTTTGATAGTTTACTAGCCCTTCGTTACTGATTACGTCGTCCGTGTGTCAATCTGGAAGCCTATATATGCAAATGAGCCGTTTAAGCCAAGAGGCCATCAGCGAAAAAACATTTAAATATCCTTTATTTCAATGTTGCGTCTTATATACTGATGCGTGCTGTGTCATGGCCGTCGTATATACTGATATTGTGCTGTGTCATAGCCGTCTTATATACTGATGTTGTGCTGTGTCATAGCCGTCTTATATACTGATGTTGTGCTGTGTCATAGCCGTCCAATATGCAGTTTGATAACCAACGTGTTCTTCTCCATTCAGAAAACGTGTGTGAATTCGGAAAGCCGCAAATGTACGGTGGAAAAGAGGTGTTCTGTGGACGTGGTCCGAACAGACAAGATTGTGCTGATGGCTACAAGTGTAAGATCGACCCCACCGACCGCTACGCTGTCTGCTGTCCCGTCCGCCGTGAGTTATCGCTAATCTTCTCCTCCTTTCGGCCGCGGTAGATCGGCGAGTAGTAGGGTTTAGGGTCTGAATGATTAATTCCGGAGACCATGTGCATGAACGACTTCTGGTTGCGCGCGCAGCACACCAGAGCGTCCCCTAGCGGCTGTAGGAGCGCCTCCTGGTGAATGGAGATAACCCTAAGTGTAACCCCAACGTGTTGACGGCTGTGTAACCCTAAGTAGTGCGGTTATTGAGGGAAAACGCACATATAGCTGACGTGGCGGTTATTGAGGGAAAACCCACATATCGCTGACGTGGCGGTTATTGAGGGAAAACCCACATATCGCTGACGTGGCGGTTATTGAGTACGGTATCAATGAATGAGAGAGCTAATCAATCAGGGTTCAGTACGTTATCGGTGAATGGTATAAAGAGCTGTGATTCGTCGATTATAGTTTCATAAAAGCTATGCGTATGAGTTTCATTCATAAAAAATCGTGGATGATTAATGAGGTAAGGATTTAACAAGATTTAACAAGATTTGCCATCCAAGCCAAAGGCCCAGATGGCAAGTGGACAAGGAAGCCATTGGCTTATCGAGAGTCCAACAATGTTCATCTACTTATAACCCGCCCTCCTGAGATATGTGTCAACCTTGTTTTTAAACATATTCACGCTGCTAGCAGTTACACAATCTGTAGACAATTTGTTCCATTCATTTATTGTCCTCTGTGAGAACGAGTGCTTCCTGATGTCCAATCTACATTGATCCTTTACTAATTTTACCTCATGTCCTCTAGTTCTGCTATCCTTTTTGAGTGAGAAAAACATATTTCTATCAATATTTTCATACCCATTCAATATCTTAAAAACTTCAATCTGATCTCCTTGTCTCTAGAGTTGTTAAACCACATTCTTTCAGGCGTTCTTCATAACTAAGGTATCTCAGTTCTGGAATCATTTTAGTTGCTCTCCTTTGTATGCGTTCAAACGTATCTATATCCTTCTTACGATATGGTCTCCATGCTTGTATACAGTATTCTAAATGAGGTCTAACTATTGCTTTATAAAGAGGTATAATTAACTTTTTTCCCTTGTATGTTATGTTTCTTCTAATCAATCCAAGAATTTGATTACCTTTTGAAGCTGCAATACCACACTGCTCTGAAACTTTCATATCAGCGCTTATTGTAACTCCTAAGTCCTTTTCTTTTACAGTAGTACCCAGAACAGTATCTCCCATTTTATAGTTTACATTCAAGTTCCCATGTCCTGTATGTAGGCATTTACATTTCCCAAAATTGAACAGCATCTGCCATTTCTCAGACCATTTCACTAATCTGTCTAGATCGTTTTGTAAATGTTGTTTATCACCATCAGTATTAACCTTTCTAAACAGTTTTGTGTCATCCGCAAATTTCAGTAGGTTACTTGTTATACTGTCGTCCAAGTCATTGATATAAATTAAGAATAATATAGGTCCTAATACTGATCCTTGAGGTAGGTAGGTAAGGTAAAGTCATCCCCCAGGCATTATGCCTTAGGAAGCCATAAAGGCTTATATGGCCAGTGCTTAAACCTGGTTTCTGTAGTGCGAAGCAACTTAGAGTGCAGTTATACTGACTCTCCTGGACGGAGACACTAGTCCATCGCAGGTACCTTCCAAACAGTGTTTGTACTAATTTGCAGCTGAGTAGACTGAGGCAAAGTAGGGTAAACGAAATTGCCTAAGCTTCGAAAACGAACCGTGCCCAGTGTGGGTCTTGAACTCACAACCCTCGAATTTAGAGTCCAACACCTTAACCACTAGGCCACGGCTGCCACCTCATCCTTGAGGTACCCCACTCAAAACCGATTTCCAATTTGAAACTTCTCCATCTACTACAACCCGTTGTCTTCTGTCAGTCAGCCATTGTTCTATCCAGTCAGTTATGCTATCCCCGATACCATGGGCTTTTAATTTAAGTAGTAATCTTTGATGTGGCACTTTGTCAAAAGCTTTCTGAAAATCTAAGTAGATAATATCTACTGGCGATCCCACGTCTATCCACTTAGTGATTTCTTCCAAAAAACATAACATATTTGTTAAGCATGACCTCGCTTTAAGGAATCCATGTTGATATGAATTTAATAATTTATGCTTAACGAGGAAGTTCATCATATGGTATTTAATTAACCTTTCTAATAATTTACAAATCACTGACGTTAAACTCACTGGTCGGTAATTCTCTGACTTATTTCTCGAACCCTTTTTAAATAATGGTATGATGTTTGCTTCTTTCCATTCAAACGGAACAACTCCCTCTTTTAATGACAAGTTGAATACTCTTGCAAGGTGGCTGAATGGCTCGTGTGTCCATCTGGAGAGAGATGGGTATAAGCTCGATTTTCGGTATGCGAATAATTACCATCCGATGTGGACATACTTGCCGCCGAAACGCGGGCATCTTAAAAAAGGAACAAACGCAGTCGGTCGTGTGCACACACAGTCGTCTTTTAATTATCACCACTACATCGAAGCAATAATTAAGCTATTCTGTATTACAGTTTACCCTATGTCAGGGTCTTAACCCAATCAAACACGCGACATTCGTTAGCTACTAAATCGCTACCAAATGTATTGACGAAAGCGTTCATCGGTATGCCGTTACATCGAAGCACCAAATAAGCTATGCAGTATTGTCCGCACACGTTAGACAGAGGACTCTGAACTCTCTTGGCATTGTGAGTCCACTCGGAACAATGTTCGTTCAGGAACACGCGAAATGCGCCGTGTAGCGGTGGTAGTCCGTACGAGCAGAAGTATTCACCGCGTATTCCGTAATATGACACCGCTCTGTCGCGTTCCCGAAAGGACGCATTACGGCGATACCAACAGTTGACTAATGGATTTTGGTACACGGGAAATGCGCGTTTTAAAAGTAATCATATTAGCGCTGTAGTTAAAGCGTTGGTTCGCCCACTGGATGTATGCAAGTCTGAACAAGTTGAAAGATAAGCCCGTCATTTGCACAATGCTGTGCAGTAATTTATTCTATGCCCGCTAAGATGAAATTCGGATTTCATTATTATTCTTTTTGTCGTGTCTCTAAGAAGAGTAGACCACGTGACGTCCTGCCTGGCTAATAAAGACAGCGGGTATGCATCGACGAGTTGACCTATATGCGTACATCTAACATATTTAGGGCATTGGTTATCGTATGAAACATACATAGCACGAGTAATGAGAGAGAGTACAGATTTGTGTAAGAAATACCGCTTTTATATGTATTTTGTCACACTTAGTTACGTATGTAATGCTTTTAAGCTAAGTGTTTACCACATTTATCTGCATGTTAACACTTTTAAGCTAAGTAAATATCACTTTTATTTGTATGTTACCACATTTTAGCTACGTAATTGCCACGCTTGGCTGTGTGTTAACGCTTTTAGCATATTAAGTTTCACTTTTAATTGTATGTTAACGCTATTTAGCTACGTATGTACCACATTTTGCTCTATGTTAACTTTTTTTCGCAAAGTTTTTAGTTGTACGTTACGTACTTGTAGTTGTACGTTAACGCTTTTAAGCTAAGTAAGTACCAATTACAGCTACATGTTAATGATTTTAGCTAAGTAATTACCGCATTTAGCTGTAGGTTAACGCTTTTAAGCTAAGAAATTACCACATTTAGCTGTATGTTAGCGATTTTAAGCTAATTATTTACCATATTTACCTGCATGTTAACGGTTTTAAGCTAAGCAAATACAACTGTTAGCTAAGTAATTAGCATTTTTAGCTAAGTAAGTACCATATTTAGTTGCAAGTTAACGCTTTTAAGTTAAGTAATTACCACATATGTTAAAACTGTTTAGCTAATAAATGACCACATTTAGCTGTATGTTAGCGCTTTTTACCTAAATAATTACCACATTTAGTTGTATGTTAACGCTTTTAAGCTAAGTAATTACCGCATTTAGCTGTGTGTTAACCTATTTAGCTAAGGAATTACCCTATTTAGCTGTATGTTACTGCATTTTAACTAAGGAATTATCACATATAGCTGTATGTTAACGCTTGTAAGCTAAGTAATTACCCCCATTTAGCTGTATGGTAACACTTTTTAACTAAGTAATTATCGCATTTAGTTGCATGTTAACGCATTGAAACTAAGTATTTACCACATTCACCTGTATGCTAAGGTACTCGGGAAATGCGCGTGATAAATAACACGGTTTTCTGTAGTGATATTAGCATTGTTGTTAAAGCGTTGGTTCGCACACTGGACGTATGCAAGTCTGAACAAGTTTAACGATAAGCCGGTCATTTGCACTTAAATCTATCTAAGCTAGGTTATGAGAAGGAGAGAACAAACTCTGCGTATGATTATAATATATTTGTTATAACTAACCAAACAATGCAAGAAGTATAAAACAATTAATTATGAACATAGTTGTCAGAATATAGTAATATAAAAAAAAACACTACAAGTATTAAATAATATGATTATGACTTGTTATTTTATACCACGCCTGCCGGGGCGCGCTATAGCAGAGAGCTATTTTAAAACACTGGGCGAGGTAAGTACATAAGCATAGACGAACGAGTGGACTGTGGACTGTGGACTCCGGTTGCCTTAGCAACGAACGGGGTGCGGCTACCGCTGTTATGATCGATGTAACAACCTGCATAGTTATAAGAACTGCATGTATAGTTTATGTATGTTTTGGTACACTTGCATTGTATGACTAATCTTAGTTAATTGTGTTGCACTTTAATTTGCTAACTGTATAAACGAGCGTCATAACAGAATGACGTTAGCCCTGTGCTATGTCTGTCATTTTATAAACTATATGAAATTTCTCTACAATTTTCTAAACCATGTGTCATTTTTGCTGTACCATTTTTTTATTGAATGTATTAAAGGTGGCCGCAACGGGTGTCTGGTCATATGATACCCCTTTATGGTGGCGTATCGAAATTAAACCGTTCGCCTTGTATCTTATCAACCAGAAGTATAAAAGCAGTCACCCAAAACAATAAAATTTGACAAGTCTGGAATTTACCCAACATATCCTGTTAAAACTGACACAGTTTTCAATTTTCTTACAAAGTTATGGCATGTTTGGTATAAAAAAATCAAGCAATTATATGAATATTTGTTTGAAAATAAATTGGTTCGCAATGCTCTGATATAAATCAATGATAACATAGTGTACTCTTCCAATTTACACTTGACTGTTTGAAATTGAATCGGTACTATCTTTGTTTTTATTATCTATCAAAATATTAATTATAACATATATATCTAGACACATTATGGAACACTCCTGCTTGTCAAGTCATTATTATTTGTTTGACAGCCAAGTCTAAGCAATGCCTTGATCGTAATGTTAGCTGAAAACCAGTCACATAATTTAATTATAGATCGATTTTGACACTTGATAAATCGTAGATCATGTACACTAAATTTCCTGTAATTCTTCATAATAATTATTATGATGACAGTGCCCAAGTGAATATATTATTTGCACTTTTAAAGTGCACATTATTTACTACATGAAATCGTTATTTCCATGATATATATTATTTTGTTTATCATAATTTAGTTTATATTTGAAATAGGTTACTGCACAAGAAAATGTATGCAGTATGTGTTACTACTAGTATTATATTGTATACCCTCTGGGTGTATATTATATTATATACCCTCTGGGTGTATGCATTACACTTGTCGCTGTCTTCATTACCACCTTGCTGGCTTTAGGTTCATAAGGCAAACACGGTTATGTTATGTTGTCACACACTTGTATTGAGAATAACCACATCGGTCAGCTGTTCGACATGTCCTAATCCAAGTTATGTGTGGCATCCCTCATCGTATAGCTATCTTCGTCATTACATTGTATTTCAATCACATATTATTCCCAAAGTTCTTCTTTATTTTATGACAGTTGTGATATCATCTTTTTATCTATTATTTCAGAATATGCATTTAATATAAATTATTGGAAATTTGTAAACACTGTGCGGAGCTGTAGTGTGTCATCTGCACTACTTCGTTCTTAGATTTCCTGCGGCATTGAAGTAATGATGCTATGACAGCATGTGTTTAACATCACTAACCTACAATATAAATATATGAAAGGTTTTATCTTAGATATTTTTCCTACTGTACATTTTGAACAATCTCAAAAAATCGACAAAACTATTGTTAAACTATCCTGGGTGTGTGTATGCGTATCGCATATTTTATGTATTATATTCTAATCCCAAAGTGCTACCCCTACAGCTGCCTTGGCCTGGTGTCGCATTTTGTTTTTGTATATTTCATATACAGACATCCTTGACCTTGAGCTGCACGAATAATATAAATATGACAGGGTATATCAGCTTCATCCAGTTGATAAAAAATTAATGGTGAACAAATTATTTTTGGATTTTTTGATGATCACGTTTTCTTATAATCAGACAAAACATAAACATGGCCACCAAGGTAATTTTGCAATGTGGCTAACCTCTCTAGACACCTGCCTACCTTCAAACGAAATTTTATTTTGGTCGGTGAACATATCCTTCTTTTCACAATATCGCAATCGTTGAACGGGCCTCTCGCATACAAAATAAAAAATAAACTATTTGTCCTCATTGTGTTAAATTTGCAATACATACGCATTAGAGTCCTCTAAATAGACCACCCATGTGCCAAGATAAATTGGTCTGACTACAGAGGCTGGCGAGATATACAAATGTGTATATCGGACAAAAACACGGGGTTTAAGAGGTGGCTGTTTCCAACGGGTGCTGCTTGCAACTGGTTCTACTGTATCTATGAAATAAACCTTTTAGTTAGGGCTTAATTGTGTGGTATAAGATACAACTACAGTCACCATTCTTGAAACCTAAATATTAGTTTACCACATGTTGTATTTGTCTTTTTGCATGTTCTTCATTGATTGCATTATATAGACACATCGTTATCAGACAATGAAATATGTTTTGCTAGATTTGGACCACCATTTGTAAAAAAAAAAAAAAAATCCAATTGCTATCTCTCTCTTTTCTGAAAGTGGTTTGTTATTCGTCATAAAAATATCAGGATATATTGGTGTGTTGAAATGTTTATTAATTACGCAGTTTAATATTTTCCACGTACCCTTAACATTGTTTCTCTGTAGTGCTGGTTTAATGAGTCTTAATATAGCTGTTAATTTGCTTTTATACGTTTTGTATTTATGCGCAGATTCAGCATATCTAGATATAACAAATGCTTTATACAGCCTCTTTTTCTTGACACCAGCACGGTGAACCAAGTTGTCTTGTTAGTGCTACGATACTCTAGGATGTGATATCAGGCTAGTGACTAGAATACTTACTGCAGGCCTTTTTAGACACATGGGTAACACGACTGTGAACTATCCTGTAACATCTACTGTGAAGCGAGCACTTAATTCAGAGTTAATTTTGAATTTGTCAAAGAGATTAAATTATGCTGTAATTTTCTTGACTGGGTGTATGAAAGAAAAAGAACAAAGAATGCGCAACGACTGCAGTGACATCAGCAACTATTTTAACATTTGTGTTTCATTGGTAGTCTCGTGAATGGACACATTGTTGCAAGCTTTTAAAATGTGTATACTTTTCCGCCGGTAGACACACAAGATGCGACAGTTGACATTTTCTTTAACTGCGAGACATTTCGCAGTCATTTTCTTTAACTGCATGACCTGCTATTTTCTTTTACTGTGACATTTTTGTGTATTTTTATTTAACTGCGTGACATTTTACCAGTCTTAGCTAACGCTAAGACTGGTAATAACTGTCAGGGATTTTACCTGTAATGGGCAGGAGGGGTCACAAATATCGAAATTGTCGGGGGATGGCAATTAACATGTTAGTCCAGAAGCTATGTAGGGAAGAGGAAGTTGGATTTGTGGATTTATGGGGAAGTTTTGTTGGGAGGGCTGATATGTACATGAAGGATGGGCTTCATCTAAGTGGAAAGGGGGCGGCAGTATTCGCAGACAAACTTTCAGCAGCAGTAGATAGTGACTTGGGTACAATGACAAATATTTTTGGAAGTAATTAAACATTGTTTAAACTAGAAGTGCAGAGGGGTTACCTAGAGGTGTTCCAAGCAGAACAAGAGGCCACTAGCACAGATAAACCAATATCAAATCATCCGAAAAAACATCTCTGAAAAAGGTTATAGATGCGTATGTTTAAATGCAAGCAGCATAGTAAATAAGATAAACGAATTAAACATTATGGTAGAAGATATTGACCCTCACATAATTGGTATAAATGAATCATGGGCCAACATAGATATAACAGATGCTGAATTAGGACTGACAGGATATGTAATGTTTAGGAAAGATCGAATAGGAAGAAGGGGCGGGGGAGTTATTTTATATGTTAAAGAATCTATTCAGGCTTATGAAATAAAACTAGAAAGGGAAGCAGATTGCGATGAAGCTGTTTGGTGCAAAATTGTTTCAGGAAATTCAAAATTAACTATTGGATTAGTTTACCGAAGTCCAAACATAAACGACGAGGACAAAACACAAAAATAAAAAACGCTATAAAGGAAGTTAGTAAAGGGGAATGTATCATAATGGGAGATTTTAACCATGGACACATACAATGGAATTCTCTAGAGAGCACAGGGATTGAGGACCAACACTTTCTATTTTTAATCCAGGATAGCTTTCTTACTCAGCACGTACTAGAACCAACCAGGGGAGAAAATGTATTAGATATAGTTTTGTCATCACAAAAAGAATTAGTGGACAATGTAAAAATATTTGAACCATTGGGTAATACTGACCATAATCGAATACATTTTGACATCAATGTAAAATCAGAAAGTAAAAATAAGAAAACGTACAAGAGAAACTTCCACAAAGGTAACTACAAAGATATGAGAAAATACTTAGCAAAGCTAGATTGGAATAACATGCTGATGAATAAGACCGCAATTGAATGTTGGAATATTCTAAAATAACGTAATTGAGAGTATCATCGATACATTTTTTCCCTTCCAAAAACAAGGAAAACGGTGTAGAAAGAAACACTTGTCAAAAGAGGCTATTAGAAAAATAATGCTAAAACAAACTATGTGGAGGGTTTATAGGCGTACCAGAAAGGAAGAAGACTATGCAAATTACAAAGAGGCACTTAATGCAGCTACAACTGAAATCAGACAATCTAAAAGAAGCTATGAGCAAAAACTAGACTAGCATGTAACATAAAAAATGACAGCAAGAGTTTTTATGCATATGTCAGGAGTAAACAAAACGTACAAGACAAGGTTGGACCTCTAGAAGACAGTGCTGGAAATATAATATCACAGGGGTTTTTAATGGCGGAAGACCTAAATGGTTACTTCAGTTCAGTGTTTACCAAAGAAGATATTAGTTCATTACCAGTTGCTGATGCTAAATTTCAGGGGGCTAAATCTGACTATTTAGGTCCGTTAGTTGTAACCCCAGAATTGGTAGCTAAGAAAATAAAGGCAATGAAGGATAATAAATCACCGGGAGTGGGTGGGATTCCTCCAAAATTACTAATGGAAACAGTAGAACAAATCAGTATACCACTGGCAAGAGTATTCAACTTGTCATTAAAAGAGGGAGTTGTTCCGTTTGAATGGAAAGAAGCAAACATCATACCATTATTTAAAAAGGGTTCGAGAAATAAGTCAGAGAATTACAGACCAGTGAGTTTAACGTCAGTGATTTGTAAATTATTAGAAAGGTTAATTAAATACCATATGATGAACTTCTTCGTTAAGCATAAATTATTAAATTCATCTCAACATGGATTCCTTAAAGCGAGGTCATGCTTAACAAATATGTTATGTTTTTTGGAAGAAATCACTAAGTGGATAGACGTGGGATCGCCAGTAGATATTATCTACTTAGATTTTCAGAAAGCTTTTGACAAAGTGCCACATCAAAGATTACTACTTAAATTAAAAGCCCATGGTATCGGGGATAGCATAACTGACTGGATAGAACAATGGCTGACTGACAGAAGACAACGAGTCGTAGTAGATGGAGAAGTTTCAAATTGGAAATCGGTTTTCAGTGGGGTACCTCAAGGATCAGTATTAGGACCTATATTATTCTTAATTTATATCAATGACTTGGACGACAGTATAACAAGTAATCTACTGAAATTTGCGGATGACACAAAACTGTTTAGAAAAGTTAATACTGATGGTGATAAACAACATTTACAAAACGATCTAGACAGATTAGTGAAATGGTCTGAGAAATGGCAGATGTTGTTCAATTTTGGGAAATGTAAATGCCTACATACAGGACATGGGAACTTGAATGTAAACAATAAAATGGGAGATACTGTTCTGGGTACTACCGTAAAAGAAAAGGACTTAGGAGTTACAATAAGCGCTGATATGAAAGTTTCAGAGCAGTGTGGTATTGCAGCTTCAAACGGTAATCAAATTCTTGGATTGATTAGAAGAAACATAACATACAAGGGAAAAAAGTTAATTATACTTCTTTATAAAGCAATGGTTAGACCTCATTTAGAATACTGTATACAAGCATGGAGACCATATCGTAAGAAGGATATAGATACGCTTGAACGCATACAAAGGAGAGCAACTAAAATGATTCCAGAACTGAGAGACCTTAGTTATGAAGAACGCCTGAAAGAATGTGGTTTAACAACTCTAGAGACAAGGAGGTTAAGAGGAGATCAGATTGAAGTTTTTAAGATATTGAATGGGTATGAAAATATTGATAGAAATATGTTTTTCTCACTCAAGAAGGATAGCAGAACTAGAGGACATGAGGTAAAATTAGTAAAGGATCAATGTAGATTGGACATCAGGAAGCACTCGTTCTCACAGAGGACAATAAATGAATGGAACAAATTGTCTACAGATTGTGTAACTGCTAGCAGCGTGAATATGTTTAAAAACAAGGTTGACACATATCTCAGGAGGGCGGGTTATAAGTAGATGAACATTGTTGGACTCTCGATAAGCCAATGGCTTCCTTGTCCACTTGCCATCTGGGCCTTTGGCTTGGATGGCAAATCTTGTTAAATGCGGTTTGCCACACATGTAACGCTGTTTTCTAAGTGTGTAACACACTCACTATGTAGTAACGCGTTTAGCTATTCTTCCAATGGCATACACAGCGCTGTCACCACAGCATGTACCACCCGTTGGCCACCACTTCCACCATTTACCTCCGTCTGACTGTCCCTAAGAGCAACTCCATACATCGCCCCTACATTCACGATTACAGGAAAAAGGTGTATTACGCGAAAAAAGGTGTATTACCACCCCCGCGCGCGCCCCTGCGCCCCTTGCGGCTGCATCATTACTCTATGGTGGGGGTGGTGAGGTGTGGGAACCAGAAGGTAATGGCTACACTCGACTCACTACTACTCTGTGGAGCTTGTCCATATGTAGAGGGGTGTCACTAGCGAGAATACAACACCAAGCGTGTGTGGGGGTGGTCAGATGGCTATACTCGTCTCATTACTCTATGGTGGGGGTGGTAAGGTGTGGAAACCAGAAGGTAATTGGTACATTCGACTCACTACTACTCTATGGATCGAGGTATGTATCAGAAATTCTAGCTGCCATAGGTCTCTGTATCTATGGAGGTATGTGTCAGATACACTGGTTTCCATAGGTATCTGCCTCTATGGAAGTATGTGTGAACAGGTGAATGTAGGGGCGATGTATGGAGTTGCTCTTAGGGACAGTCAGACGGAGGTAAATGGTGGAAGTGGTGGCCAACGGGTGGTACATGCTATGGTGACAGCGCTGTGTAGGCCATTGGAAGAATAGCTAAACGCGTTACTACATAGTGAATGTGTTACACACTTAGAAAACAGCGTTACATGTGTGGCAAACCGCATTAGCTAAGACTGGTAAAATGTCACGCAGTTAAATAAAAATACACAAAAATGTCACAGTAAAAAAAAATAGCAGGTCATGCAGTTAAAGAAAATGACTGCGAAATGTCTCGCAGTTAAAGAAAATGTCAACTGTCGCATCTTGTGTGTCTACCGGCGGAAAAGTATACACATTTTAAAAGCTTGCAACAATGTTTCCATTCACGAGACTACCAATGAAACACGAATGTTAAAATAGTTGCTGATGTCACTGCAGTCGTTGCGCATTCTTTGTTCTTTTTCTTTCATACACCCAGTCAAGAAAATTACAGCATAATTTAATCTCTTTGACAAATTCACAATTAACTCTGAATTAAGTGCTCGCTTCACAGTAGATGTTACAGGATAGTTCACAGTCGTGTTACCCAGGTGTCTAAAAAGGCCTGCAGTAATTATTCTAATCACTAGCCTGAGATCACATCCTAGAGCACCGCAGCACTAACAAGACAACTTGGTTCACCGTGCTGGTGTCAAGAAAAAGAGGCTGTATAAAGCATTTGTTATATCTAGATATGCTGAATCTGCGCATAAATACAAAACGTATAAAAGCAAATTAACAGCTATATTAAGACTCATTAAACCAGCACTACAGAGAAACAATGTTAAGGGTACGTGGAAAATATTAAACTGCGTAATTAACAAACATTTCAACACACCAATATATCCTGATATTTTTATGACGAATAACAAACCACTTTCAGAAAAGAGAGAGATAGCAATTGGATTAAATTTTTTTTTTTTTTACAAATGGTGGTCCAAATCTAGCAAAACATATTTCATTGTCTGATAACGATGTGTCTATATAATGCAATCAATGAAGAACATGCAAAAAGACAAATACAACATGTGGTAAACTAATATTTAGGTTTCAAGAATGGTGACTGTAGTTGTATCTTATACCACACAATTAAGCCCCAACTAAAAGGTTTATTTCATAGATACAGTAGAACCAGTTGCAAGCAGCACCCGTTGGAAACAGCCACCCCTTAAACCCCGTGTTTTTGTCCGATATACACATTTGTATATCTCGCCAGCCTCTGTAGTCAGACCAATTTATCTTGGCACATGGGTGGTCTATTTAGAGGACTCTAATGCGTATGTATTGCAAATTTAACACAATGAGGACAAATAGTTTATATTTTTTTTTTTATGGCGAGAGGCCCGTTCAACGATTGCGATATTGTGAAACGAGGATATGTTCACCGACCAAAATAAAACTTCGTTTGAAGGTAGGCAGGTGTCTAGAGAGGTTAGCCACATTGCAAAATTACCTTGGTGGCCATGTTTATGTTTTGTCTGATTATAAGAAAACGTGATCATCAAAAAATCTAAAAATAATTTTTTCACCATTAATTTTTTATCAACTGGATGAAGCTGATATACCCTGTCATATTTATATTATTCGTGCAGCTCAAGGTCAAGGATGTCTGTATATGAAATATACAAAAACAAAATGCGATACCAGGCCAAGGCAGCTGTAGGGGTAGCACTTTGCGACTAGAATATAATACACAAAATATGCGATACGCATACACACACCCAGGATAGTTTAACAATAGTTTTGTCGATTTTTTGAGATTGTTCAAAATGTACAGTAGGAAAAATATCTAAGATAAAACCTTTCATATATTTATATTGTAGGTTAGTGATGTTAAACACATGCTGTCATAGCATCATTACTTCAATGCCGCAGGAAATCTAAGAACGAAGTAGTGCAGATGACACACTACAGCTCCGCACAGTGCTTACAAATTTCCAATAATTTATATTCAATGCACATTCTGAAATAATAGATAAAAAGATGATATCACAACTGTCATAAAATAAAGAAGAACTTTGGGAATAATATGTGATTGGAATACAATGTAATGACGAAGATAGCTATACGATGAGGGATGCCACACATAACTTGGATTAGGACATGTTGAACAGCTGACCGATGTGGTTATTCTCAATACAAGAGTGTGACAACATAACATAACCGTGTTTGCCTTATGAACCTAAAGCCAGCAAGGTGGTAATGAAGACAGCGACAAGTGTAATGCATACACCCAGAGGGTATATAATATAATATACACCCAGAGGGTATACAATATAATACTAGTAGTAACACATACTGCATACATTTTCTTGTGCAGTAACCTATTTCAAATATAAACTAAATTATGATAAACAAAATAATATATATCATGGAAATAACGATTTCATGTAGTAAATAATGTGCACTTTAAAAGTGCAAATAATAAATTCACTTGGGCACTGTCATCATAATAATTATTATGAAGAATTACAGGAAATTTAGTGTACATGATCTACGATTTATCAAGTGTCAAAATCGATCTATAATTAAATTATGTGACTGGTTTTCAGCTAACATTACGATCAAGGCATTGCTTAGACTTGGCTGTCAAACAAATAATAATGACTTGACAAGCAGGAGTGTTCCATAATGTGTCTAGATATATCCGTTATAATTAATATTTTGACAGATAATAAAAACAAAGATAGTACCGATTCAATTTCAAACAGTCAAGTGTAAATTGGAAGAGTACACTATGTTATCATTGATTTATATCAGAGCATTGCGAACCAATTTATTTTCAAACAAATATTCATATAATTGCTTGATTTTTTTATACCAAACATGCCATAACTTTGTAAGAAAATTGAAAACTGTGTCAGTTTTAACAGGATATGTTGGGTAAATTCCAGACTTGTCAAATTGTATTGTTTTGAGTGACTGCTTTTATACTTCTGGTTGATAAGATACAAGGCGAACGGTTTAATTTCGATACGCCACCATAAAGGGGTATCATATGACCAGACACCCGTTGCGGCCACCTTTAATACATTCAATAAAAAAATGGTACAGCAAAAATGACACATGGTTTAGAAAATTGTAGAGAAATTTCATATAGTTTATAAAATGACAGACATAGCACAGGGCTAACGTCATTCTGTTATGACGCTCGTATATACAGTTAGCAAATTAAAGTGCACCACAATTAACTAAGATTAGTCATACAATGCAAGTGTACCAAAACATACATAAACCATACATGCAGTTCTTACAACTATGCAGGTTGTTACATCGATCATAACAGCGGTAGCCGCACCCCGTTCGTTGCTAAGGCAACCGGAGTCCACAGTCCACAGTCCACTCGTTCGTCTATGCTTATGTACTTACCTCGCCCAGTGTTTTAAAATAGCTCTCTGCTATAGCGCGCCCCGGCAGGCGTGGTATAAAATAACAATTCATAATCATATTATTTAATACTTGTAGTGTTTTTGTTTATATTACTATATTCTGACAACTATGTTCATAATTAATTGTTTTATACTTCTTGCATTGTTTGGTTAGTTATAACAAATATATTATAATCATACGCAGAGTTTGTTCTTTCCTTCTCAGAACCTAGCTTAGATAGATTTAAGTGCAAATGACCGGCTTATCGTTAAACTTGTTCAGACTTGCATACGTCCAGTGTGCGAACCAACGCTTTAACAACAATGCTAATATCACTACAGAAAACCGTGTTATTTATCACGCGCATTTCCCGAGTACCTTAGCATACAGGTGAATGTGGTAAATACTTAGTTTCAATGCGTTAACATGCAACTAAATGCGATAATTACTTAGTTAAAAAGCGTTACCATACAGCTAAATGGGGGTAATTACTTAGCTTACAAGCGTTAACATACAGCTAAATGTGATAATTCCTTAGTTAAAATGCAGTAACATACACCTAAATAGGGTAATTCCTTAGCTAAATATGTTAACACACAGCTAAATGCGGTAATTACTTAGTTTAAAAGCGTTAACATACAACTAAATGTGGTAATTATTTAGTTAAAAAGCGCTAACATACAGCTAAATGCGGTAATTACTTAGCTAAAAAGCGCTAACATACAGCTAAATGTGGTCATTTATTAGCTAAATAGTTTTAACATATGTGGTAATTACTTAACTTAAAAGCGTTAACTTGCAACTAAATATGGTACTTACTTAGCTAAAAATGCTAATTACTTAGCTAAAAGTTGTATTTGCTTAGCTTAAAACCGTTAACATACAGGTAAATAATATGGTAAATAATTAGCTTAAAATCGCTAACATACAGCTAAATGTGGTTATTTCTTAGCTTAAAAGCGTTAACCTACAGCTAAATGCGGTAATTACTTAGCTAAAATCATTAACATGTAGCTGTAATTGGTACTTACTTAGCTTAAAACCGTTAACGTACAACTAAAAGTACGTAACGTACAACTAAAAATTTTGCGAAAAAAAGTTAACATAGAGCTAAATGTGGTACATACGTAGCTAAATAGCGTTAACATACAATTAAAAGTGAAACTTAATATCCTAAAAGCGTTAACACACAGCCAAGCGTGGCAATTACGTAGCTAAAATGTGGTAACATACAAATAAAAGTGCTATTTACTTAGCTTAAAAGTGTTAACATGCAGATAAATGTGGTAAACGCTTAAAAGCATTACATACGTAACTAAGTGTGACAAAATACATATAAAAGCGGTATTTCTTAGACAAATCTGTACTCTCTCTCATTACTCGTGCTATGTATGTTTCATACGATAATCAATGCCCTAAATATGTTAGATGTACGCATACAGGTCAACTCGTCGATGCATACCCGCTGTCTTTATTAGCCAGGCAGGACGTCACGTGGTCTACTCTTCTTAGAGACACGACAAAAAGAATAATAATGAAATCCGAATTTCATCTTAGCGGGCATAGAATAAATTACTGCACAGCATTGTGCAAATGACGGGCTTATCTTTCAACTTGTTCAGACTTGCATACATCCAGTGGGCGAACCAACGCTTTAACTACAGCGCTAATATGATTACTTTTAAAACGCGCATTTCCCGGGTACCAAAATCCATTAGTCAACTGTTAGTATCGCCGTAATGCGTCCTTTCGGGAACGCGACAGAGCGGTGTCATATTACCGAATACGCGGTGAATACTTCTGCTCGTACGGACTACCGCCGCTACACGGCGCATTTCGCGTGTTCCTGAACGAACATTGTTCCGAGTGGACTCACAATGCCAAGAGAGTTCAGGGTCCTCTATCTAACGTGTGCGGACAATACTGCATAGCTTATTTGGTGCTTCGATGTAACGGCATACCGATGAACGCTTTCGTCAATACATTTGGTAGCGATTTAGTAGCTAACGATTGTCGCGTGTTTGATTGGGTTAAGACCCTGACATAGGGTAAACTGTAATACAGAATAGCTTATTTATTGCTTCGATGTAGTGGTGATAATTACCAGCTGATAGTATCTGTATTGTGATGTAATTAAACGACGACTGTGTGTGCACACGACCGACTGCGTTTGTTCCTTTTTTAAGATGCCCGCGTTTCGCGAGCTTATACCCATCTCTCTCCAGATGGACACACGAGCCATTCAGCCTCCTTACCTCATTAATCATCCACGATTTTTTTTATGAATGAAACTCATACGCATAGCTTTTTTGAAACTATAATCGACGAATCACAGCTCTTTATACCATTCACCGATAACGTTCTGAACCCTGATTGATTAGCTCTCTCATTCATTGATACCGTACTCAATAACCGCCACGTCAGCGATATGTGGGTTTTCCCTCAATAACCGCCACGTCAGCGATATGTGGGTTTTCCCTCAATTAATGACGTGGGGGTTCCAATGTCAAAGAATTAATCAACTTCAGAAAAGGGCTATACGAGTAATAACGTTGCGTAATTTCAATTCACATACTGACCCGCTATTTAAAAAAATAAACTTACTAAATGAGATGACATGCTAGTCCTTCAAAAATTAAAATTTTATTATAAATTTATACATAATAAATGACCTAGATACCTACAACATTGGCAGATAGCAACAACATCCAAGATACATGGTCATAATACACGAAACCAAAATAAAATTCACATTTATGGTACAAAGCATATTTTTGCAAAGCAATGTCTTAAATACAGTTTACCAAATACTATCAATAATACCTCTCAAAGTGTGAAAGACAAACTTTATACACACAGTTTACAGGGTTTCATAAATTATGCAAAGTATCATATCATTCAGAATTATAAAAACACGTGCACAATCATCAACTGTTATACCTGTACATACATGCGCATTCAACTTCAATGATGTTAGCTACACTCAAACACTATAAATACATTTTCACTTTCTCACCTCACTACATGCTATGACATACACCACAGCGGCATAATAAAACAACAATCCAGGTTTTCATTGACGGTGGACTTTACTTTACTACATTTTAATGTTGATAACTTTATATCTATATTCTTTGCTTTCCTCAGAAACTAAAATAAAAGAATACGACGGGTGGCTCCTACGGTAGTGACTTTTAAAAATCTTTGTGGGAGTCTCCATGATCCTCTCTGTATACAGTAATATTTTATTACGTACAATTATATGATATATTATTATTATTTAAAGCGTGTGCATTTAGGATCTAATAAATTACTCACTTACTTACTTATTGTGAGAAAGAGTACTTTCTCATGTCCAACCTACACTGCCCCTTAACTAATGCTGCTTTGTGTCCTCTAGTTCTACTGCCTTCTTTAAGTTTGAAGAACATATTCCTGTCAACACCCTCATAACCATTCACTACTTTAAATTTAATTTCAATAATTGTTCAGTGTAGTTTGTTCCAGCGGGTTTTGTTTTTTCACACACATTCCCCTAGTGCAAATACTGACGTTTTTATGTATGGGATGTAGACTATATATATATATATATATATATATATATATATATATATATATATATATATACATATATATATATATATATATATATATATATATATATATATATATATATATATATATGTATATATATATATATATATATATATATATATATATACATATATATATATATATATATATATATATATATATATATATATATATATATACATATATATGTATATATATATGTATGTATATATATATATATATATATATATATATATATATATATACATATATATATATATATATATATATATATATATATATATATATATGTATATATATATGTATATATATATATATACATATATATATACATATATATATACATATATATATATATATATATATATATATATATATATATATATATATATATATATATATATATATATATATATATATATATATATATATATATATATAGTTTCGTTACGGATTTTACTCCTACTATGTAAATGCCATTGGTGGTCCTTGAAACACATAAATATTTAGTGCCTGCTTAAAATTAAATCCAAAGAAACTCTACGCAAAGAAGTCAGAGAGACTGATTATTGCTTGGTCACGGATCCAAGTGGGATAATATTGTCCTAGTGGAGGTATGCTAATGGATGCTATTGTCCTAGTGGAGGTATGCTATTGTCCTAGGTATTTTCTTATGTCAAGTAGAAGTAGTGATACTGTGCCTATAGTTGCCATGATCCGCTGCTGAATAATTTTCCTCAGTCACACATCGCATGCTGTAGTGCAAACATTTACTGTGCGATTGCGTGTTTCACGACGTGTTGCGTGTTTCACGACGTATTGCGTGTTTCACGACGTATTGCGTGTTTCACGACGTATTGCGTGTTTCACGACGTATTGCGTGTCGCTCGCATTCAATGACGTCGAACGTTTAACATAACATTTATCCCCTATTTTAAGATGGTTCTTGTAAATTGCGTTGAGAGTAGCACTGTGGTTGCGAAACAGCGAATTCGTTGAACCCTGAAAAGCCCGGGGGGGAGGGAGGGGTGGGTGGGAGGGGGGGAGTAGCTGCAACAACATATTTTATATATTATCTTCAATTCTTTCAGTGTTTTCCACCATTTTAATGTCGGAATTCATATAGTACATACGTGTTTGATATTTAAAAATTTCCTACTTGCAAATGGGAATGGTTACATCTTATTATTTAAAATGTCTTTAGATAAACTATTCTTCTGCGCGCGTTATAATTGACAGTTTCGTCGTTGCTATGCAAAGGCAATAAAACACACCTAAGTCCCTGCTGCAAGAAACACACCGCATAATCAACATAGGTTACCATGAATCATTGAAGTGAGTGTGCGAAATAAGGTTTCCAGTGTATTTCTGTTTGAAGGGCGTTGCCGGGGCGGAATGGTGTGGAAGACGTGCGGAAGCGCATGCACAGCCACGTGCAAACAACCACATCCAATATGCATTATGATGTGCGTTGCCAGATGCGAGTGTCCAAGCAATTGTCCCATTCTCCACAGAGGGGGATGCATAAGGTCGTCCGGGTGTCGTGCTACGCGCCGAATGCTGTAATTCGCAGTCAAGCTCCTTTGAAAGTGTACAGGCTATCATGATTTTTACACTTGTGTGAATAAAAAATCTGTTTGCTTCCACGTGGTATCTGACTTCATTACGTGGAATGCATGTCTATGTTTATCTACATTTCATGTTCTTCCAACTGTGTTAAGGAACACCGCCGCAGGTCCATATTGTTTTCTAATCCTTCATTATACAGGATACTCCAAAGCTAGGCGTTCTAAACAAAGTATACCTTTTTATTGTGAGCTCGCACGCACGCACGCACGCACGCCGCACGCACGCACGCACGCACTCACGCACTCACGCACGCACGCACGCAATTCATATATGGTTATTTGTTTCGCCATCAATTAAACTGGCAAGATTCAGTGACAATTTCAATCGTATCTAACTCATCCTACCATAACGCATGTTATAAATATTTTTATACATGACATCACCGGTATATTATGATTCAGAATGTAACATTTAATCGCCAAGATATTTTCAGCACAAGTGTTAACGAAGTAAGTTCCTTCGTGTCAACGACAAAATGGTCGACACGAATGTTCTCTATTCCCCCTTTCTATTCCCCCTTTCTATTCCCCCTTTCTATTCCCTTCTCTTTCATTGTTTTGTAAATATACTATTTCTTCTTATACAAATATACACGATCAAACTGTATTCGCAATATGTGGAACACAATATGTGGAACACAATATGTGGAACACAATATGTGGAACACAATATGTGGAACACAATATGTGGAGCACAATATGTGGAACACAATATGTGGAACACAATATGTGGAGCACAATATGTGGAGCACAATATGTGGAGCACAATATGTGGAGCACAATATGTGGAACACAATATGTGGAACACAATATGTGGAACACAATATGTGGAACACAATATGTGGAGCACAATATGTGGAACACAATATGTGGAGCACAATATGTGGAGCACAATATGTGGAGCACAATATGTGGAACACAATATGTGGAACACAATATGTGGAGCACAATATGTGGAACACAATATGTGGAGCACAATATGTGGAGCACAATATGTGGAGCACAATATGTGGAACACAATATGTGGAACACAATATGTGGAACACAATATGTGGAACACAATATGTGGAGCACAATATGTGGAACACAATATGTGGAACACAATATGTGGAACACAATATGTGGAACACAATACTGTTATTATTATATTATTATGTTTTTTATGACATTTTGCCATTGTTTTTGGCAATCACGCTGACATAAAAAAATTACCGCATATAAATAACGGAAAAAATTACCAAATACGATGTTACAATATCTTCGGTATTAGCATTAAGGCAGAAGAAACTCAAGCCATTTTGGGGTTGTTTAAAGCAAATATTGACCGAAAGGCAGAACTGACTCCCACATGTAACAACTAATGTTGTCATGTCACCTCTACTGAAGTCTCTCAGTAATTGCAGCTTGTCTGCGGGTTGGTAATTAAACGGGTAATTTACTGTTCGTTAGAACTTTGACCGATTGCTGAAACATAATACCATCTTTGATAAACAACCGTTTTGACAAAAACACAAAGCGCAAAATAAAAAGCCGAACAGAACACACGCCCATCAACACCTTTTGTTCGTGTCGGTGGTGTTTTGTAGAACATGAAGAAAACATTGCGACGTCACTTAATCTGAAGACCTTTTATGTTAGTTTATTACACCGACATACACGGAAAGGTACACTGACATACACAGAAAGTTACACTGACATACACAGAAAGGTACACTGACATACACAGAAAGGTACATTGACATACACAGAAAGTTACACTGACTTACACAGAAAGGTACACTGACATACACAGAAAGGTACACTGACATACACAGAAAGGTACACCGACATTCACAGAAAGGTACACTGATATACACAGAAAGTTACACTGACTTACACAGAAAGGTACACTGACATACACAGATAGGTACACTGACATACACAGAAAGTTACACTGACTTACACAGAAAGGTACACTGACATACACATAAAGGTACACTGACATACACAGAAAGGTACACCGACATAAACAGAAAGGTACACTGATATACACAGAAAGTTACACTGACTTACACAGAAAGGTACACTGACATACACAGAAAGTTACACTGACATACACAGAAAGGTACACCGACATACACAGAAAGGTACATTGACATACACAGAAAGTTACACTGACATACACAGAAAGGTACACTGACATACACAGATAGGTACACTGACATACACAGAAAGGTACACTGACGTTTCTACTACTTGACGTGTAGGCTTATCTAACGTGACTAGTCCGACAACCGCCACAGCTCTACAGTTGATTCTAAGGCATCTAATGTCTAAACAACATCCTAATTACATATGAGGCAGATAAATGCCTAAACAACACCGCAGTTGATTTTGAGCATCTAATGCCTAAACACCACCACAGTCGAGTCTCTGCATTCTTACAAACCGTTCATTAGGCCTGCCCTTTGTGTGGCGGCGTGATCCCATTACCGCCCGTCTTTTCATGGGAGAAGAAGATTAATTCCCGGTCGTCGTGACCGCGGCAGCCGTGCTGAAAAACAATGAAACAAACGGCGTGAGTCCATCGCGTTGTGCGTCAATACGAAGATTCGCTGCTGTGCAAATCACCTGTGCGTACATATCTCGGGGGTGGGGCAGACGCAGAAAGACGTCACATCAGCACTGAACGTCGCTAGCTAACTTTGCAACGATTGTGAACGAGAAGTGTAGGGCGGTCGCCATGTGCGTCACAACTGACATTCGTACAGTCACGAATAACTCCTGCTGCTACGGCGCAACGCAATAACTCAGCGATGTGTAATACCGGCGCCCCAGGCGGTGTAGGAACATACCTAGATGTATGACACTGCAACACCCAATGACCCCCGCGAACCGCGACTAGGGGATGATGACTAGTATCATTATATGCATTATATTTCAACCGCTTGCGTCATTAATGACCATTATATTTCAACCGCTTGCGTCATTAATGACCATGTCGACAATGTGTGACAGTAAATGCCTTTCTGTAAAGAAATCATGGCCGTGCCAATTGCATTATCATCCTTATTATGCAATCATAGTAACAGCATCGACCACTTCTCCTATCTCTGAATATGTAATTCTGATGAGAATGATGTCGTGTTATCTAACGATTATGTAATGTACTATTCATTCACAATGAACTCACATAGGGTATTATTTTACTTGGGTAACTGCATGGGCAATGAATTTCAATGCTTGAATTTTCGTTATCATGAAGAATACAATAGCAGTTTATTCAAACATTCCTCATCCTCCAACAGGTTTACGTATGCAGTTAAGTAGACTATCTTGACATTTGCACCAGCAATATAGCATGGGTTCTCAATTACTAGTCAAATATACAATTTGAAATTTTTTTTAGCCTGCCACTTTTTCTAAAACGGTCATTAGAATGAACAATGTACATGTAATAATTACATAACTGTGTAGGTGATACTTTATTGCATCCCAGTAAGTGCATTTATGCAATAACCAACACAAGTCCGATGTAGGAGATAATTGAAACAGGCCAAATAAATGACGTTTTTTATTGCAAAGTGGACTGCTTATCACGCAGCCACTTTGGGAAGAACATTAACAGGAATGTGAGCTCCTCTAAGCAAACCCGACAGGAACTGAACACATGTACAGCCCCGTCCGGCAAGCTTCTCAGAGCCCACATTCCTACAAGCATGACGATAACATATATACATCAAGAAGTCGTCATGAACACGTAATGCAAAGAATACAGACATTCCACCACCAATACACGAATTTAATTACAAACAGGTGGGGCCATTTCGCCACAAGGTCACCCACAAACCTGTGACCACCCCACCACGCAACGTAAACACGCAAGTAAACAGCGACATGTTGCTTAGGTTCAGCCCTGATGTGTACCTAAAATTAACGATTCGAAGACTGAGTGTATCTTGATCGGTATTCCTCAACAATTACAAAATTCACCAACACGTCAATTAACACCAGTGACACTGTAGTTCACGGAGATTGTGTGCGTTCTCTGGGTGCTTATATTGATAAGAACATGATGTTTATGGAACTACATACCAAGTCCATATTTCGGACAGCTTATGCACAACTCTGTGACATCGGGAAGATAAGGAAGTATCTTGACGACCAAAGTACAGAGCAACTGATTCTCGTGAATGGCTGGCTACTTCACACCAGTCAACAAACATGTGTTTGTATTTTGTCCAAGTTTCTGTCTTAACCAGTGATATTATTACGAGCCACCTAACTTTGGTCTACGCAAGGACAATAACCATTGGGCTGTGGATCAATCGCGGCTGATATAACATTCAGTAATAATAATATTCAGTAAGTTTTCATTCTACGTATCGCTAGTTCCGTAATTCATATTCACTGGCGTCGGCTGACGTTGCCAGTAACATACTCTCCATAGGTTTAGCGCTGATATACGGATACATGAATACGAATAGATTGGCCTCCATTAGTGGATATGCTACATATAAGTTTTTAGACGTTATTTCAAAGAAGACATGCTTAAGTTTGACATGCGATGCAATGTATATATCTAAGAACAGTTTTAACTTAACAAGACAGGGAAAACGCCAATAACGCTACTGTAGTTTATACGTTTAAGAACGAGTCGACACCCCGCTTGTGGAAAATCCTTCATGGGGTTATGTAGCATTGGTCTAAAATTCAGTATCACCTCTTTTGGCCGGCCAACCTCCCACCTCCCACCAATTTTGAGAGTCCACCTCCCACCAATCCCACCTCCCACCTATTGTTGAGGCTAATCTCCCACATAACCCCACCCTTCTACTTCCCACTTACCCTCTCACACTAACGCGTAATGGGCAAGTTCACTGTTTCAAACTTATCGCTGAAGCTACGTTACGGCTACGAATGAGATAGGTTAACCTTATAACTGCGTTAAGTATTGATATACGTTGGGAACGAAAAACGCATAACTGAAACTGTCTAATGGTTGAGTTAAAGGAAGATGTGCACCATAACATGTTTGCTCGTTACATTGTCTCTACAGGAGCGTCTGTTACAACCAGTTATGTAATAATCGACCGGTAATGTAATAATCGACCAGTAATGTAATAAATCGACCGATAATGTAATAATCGACCGGTAATGTAATAAATTGACTGGTAATGTAATAATCGACCGGTAATGTAATACATTGACCGGTAATGTAATAATCGACCGGTAATGTAATAAATCGACCGGTAGTGTAATAATCGACCGGTAATGTAATAAATCTACCAGTAATGTAATAAAAATTATGATGATATTCATAATGATCGTGATGTTGATGATATTAATAATGATGATGTAGAAGATGATTATGAGGGTGATAAACGATTATGATGATGATGATGACGGTTAAGGGGTTATCTTAGTGACGATGATAATGATGATGATGATTATAACGATGATGATGATAAATATTATGATGATGATGATGATAATGATGATGATGATAACGATGGTGATGATGAGGGTGATAAATTGTTATGATGATGATGAGGAAGAAGATGAAGACAACTAAGCGGTCTTAGTGATGATGATGATGATTATTATTATTATTATTATTATGACGATGATGATGATGATAAAGATTATAATGATGATGATAATGATGATGATGATAACGATGGTGATGATGAGGGTGATAAATGGTTATGATGATGATGAGGAAGAAGAAGAAGACAATTAAGCGGGCTTAGTGATGATGACGATGATGACGAAGATGATGACAAATGAGGGTGATCATTATTACGATTACGAGGAAGAAGACAATGACACCTTCAGCCTCATCATACTGCTCCTCCTCTTCATCGTCATCCTCATCTTCACCCTTATAACGGCTAGCTATGCTGACACCCACTCGACGTTCACAAACGTGTGATTAAAATAGGCATCTCAGAAAAAGTGAGCCGCAAAGTGAGAACATATGGAATGTCGTTCATATAACTTCCAAGGTAGCGCTAAGATAAACCCTTAATTATCTTCATCTTTCTCCTCCTATTCATCATCATCATTATCATTTATCATCTTCATCGTCATCGTCATCATAATCATCTTCATCGTTTTTATTACATTACCGGTCGAGTTATTACATTACCGGTAATAATCGACCTGTAATGTAATAAAAATGATGATGATAATTATTATGATGATGATGACTATGATGTTAATAATAATGATGTAGAAGGTGATTTGGGGTGTATGGGGTGACAATGGTGGGGTAGTACCTCTGGCTGGGGGGCTGCCATGTCCTTTTCAGGAGAGCTCGTCCACCTTAGGTCCCCTCCCTGCACTCAGCTCTCACCTGTGGCTCCCCGAAACTGTTTGCATGCGACAGTGGCCATACCCCGGGCAACGGCTTTGGCAGGCCGGCTAAACCAGGTGAGGGTAGCCGACGGGTCTCAAACCCCCGGTGAGCTAGGGCTTGTCTACCCAAGCATGTGAAGACTGGACTCGGCGGACTGCGCGGAGGAAACCACCAGCTGGTTCAACGGGCAGAAAGGCGATTCCCAGCAACGCGTTGCGGAGCGCGGAGAGCACGACGAGACACATAGGACGTCATGGTCATCCAATGCACCCGACTCCGTCTCCAGCCGTCTCGGCCTTGTCCTGCTGCTGGATTCAGATGGTTTCGGGCGAGAGAGTGAGGTCGACGAAATGCGCAACTCTTCTTCACTTTAATCAACGTCACAGCGCAAGTCACTCTTGTCATCCACCCATCCCATCCAAATATCATCCTCCAGTCCTGTGGCGGCAGGCAAGCGATGAAGCGGTAGGTGTGGGTACACTGGCAGCCGTAGCCACAAACCTGCACACAGGCGGCTCAGGCCATATGGTCGCTCTTCACTGACATGGAGCAGCAGTGGAGCTCGGCAGCCACCTGAGCGACTGAGCAGCCCTATTCAGGAACGCACTGCTCACCTCCTGGCATGAGGAAGGGGCTAGAAAAGGTGCCCTAAACATTGCCTGCTCCACCCTTCCCTAGCCAGCTTACCGCGGCTGGTGGGGACCCTACTTCAGCGGTCGAAACTCAAAGAAAAAGACGAGGATTGTTCCTCTCACACTTGGCGCATGGAACGTGCGCACACTCCTGGACAGAGACGATGCGGACAAACCTCAGAGGAAAACCGCTCTGGTTGGAAAGGAACTCGCCAGATACAACATCGACATCGCAGCCTTGAGTGAGACCCGGCTTGCAGGAAAAGGCGAGCTTTATGAAAGGGGCTCTGGCTACACCTTCTTTTGGAGTGGCCGAGGAAGTGAAGAGCGGCGCGAGGCTGGTGTTGGCTTTGCAGTAAAGACAGCTCTAGTTGGCAAGTTGGCTGGACCTCCCAATGGAGTGAACGACAGGCTTATGACCATGAAACTCCCCCTCTCGTTTGGAAGGAAGCATCTTACCATCATCAGTGCCTATGCTCCCACCATGACCAACTCGGATGAAGTGAAGTTCAAATTTTATGAGGAACTTCACTCTGCCATTGCTGCTGTTCCGAAAGCGGACAAGCTCATCATTCTTGGTGATTTCAATGCTAGAGTCGGCTCTAACAACGTCTCATGGGATGGGGTCATCGGAGAGTATGGAGTGGGCCACTGCAACAGCAACGGTCTCCTACTACTCCAGACCTGCGCAGAGCATGAACTAATGATCACCAACACAGTCTTCCGCCTCCCTACACGAAACAGGACGTCATGGATGCACCCTCGATCTAAGCACTGGCATCTTATTGACTACGCCGTCGTCAGGAAGAGGGAACAGGATGTGCGGGTGACGAAGTCTATGTGCGGCGCTGTTTGTTCGACAGACCACCGCCTCATCGTCACCAAGTTCAACATCCGAGTCCAACCTAAAAGACGCCCGCAAGGCAAGAAGGCTCCAAAAAGGCTTAACATCACACAACTGAAGAACACCAACACCAAACAGTGTTTTGTGGACAACTTGGATGCACGTCTGGAATCCACCCCTCTGGACAGCCAGAATGTGGTGGCCGACTGGGAGAGCTGGTCTACAACACAGCTACTGAGATCTTGGGGCCCTTGACCAGAAAGCACAAGGACTGGTTTCACGAAAACTGCGACGAGATCAAGCAGCTACTGGATGAGAAACACCGTCTCCATCAAGCCTACCTCAGGAGCCCCAAGTCCACCTCGAAGAAAGATGCATACAACACCATACGCAAAACGGTACAGCAGAAACTCCGCCAGATGCAAGACGCTTGGCTGAGAAACAAAGCTGATGTGATCCAAAGCTACGGTGACAGACATGACATGAAGAACTTCTACGATGCCTTGAAAGAAGTCTACGGTCCAACATCCTCAGGATCATCCCCTCTCCTCAGTGCAGACGGGAACACACTGTTCACAGACAAGGAGAAGATTCTCGTACGGTGGGCTGAACACTTCAACAGCGTCCTTAACCGCCCTGCATCCATCAAAAATGAAGCCATAAACCGTCTCCCCCAAGTGCCCATCAATGAAGCGCTGGATGATCCAACTTTGCTTGAGACCCAGAAAGCGATTCGTCTACTCTCCAATGGCAAGGCTCCTGGTTCAGACTCCATTCCAGCCGAGGTCTACAAGGAAGGTGGCTCAGCTTTGACTGAAAAGCTCCATCAGATGTTTCTACGCATGTGGCAGCAGGAGACGATCCCCCAGGAGTTCAAAGATGCTTCTATCATACACCTGTACAAGCGAAAAGGAAATCATCAGGTCTGCGACAACCACCGAGGTATATCCTTGCTCTCCATTGCAGGCAAGATACTTGCCTGGATCCTGCTTAACCGTCTCACAACGCACCTTGACCAGGGACTCCTACCAGAGAGTCAGTGTGGATTCCGGAAAGAGCGCGGGACCACCGACATGGTGTTTGCTGCAAGGCAGCTGCAAGAGAAATGTCAGGAGCAGAACTCTGACCTGTTCTCTACCTATGGCGACCTGACCAAGGCCTTCGATACGGTTAGCAGAGAGGATCTATGGAAGATCATGGCCAAGTATGGATGCCCACGGAAGTTTATCTCCATGGTGCAGCAATTCCACGCTGGCATGCAAGCACAAGTTCAGGACAACGGTGAGACATCTGAGCCATTTCATGTCACTAACGGCGTCAAGCAGGGCTGCGTCTTAGCACCAACACTGTTCAGCCTCGTGTTTTCCGCAATGCTGACAGACGCTTTCAGAGACGGTGACGTTGGAATCGACCTCAGGTACCGTACAGATGGCAAGCTGTTCAACCTCAGGAGGCTTCAAGCAAAAACCAAGGTCAAGACAGACATCATCAGGGACTTCCTGTTTGCTGATGACTGTGCCCTCAACGCCGGCTCAGAAGCTGACATGCAACACAGCGAAGACAAGTTTTTCATAGCCTGCACAAACTTCGGTCTAACCATCAGCATAAAGAAGACTGAAGTACTGCACCCTGTGTTGAGCCCAACATCACAGTCAATGGTCAGAGACTCAGTGCAGTGAACAGGTTCACCTATCTTGGCAGCACACTGTCTCAAAATGCCACCGTTGATGACGAGGTGAACGTCAGAATTGCAAGGGCCGGCATGACCTTCGGCAGACTACATGCCAATGTTTGGAACAGAAGAGGCATTAGTCTACAGACCAAGCTGAAGGTGTACAGAGCAATAGTACTTCCCACGCTGCTCTACGCATGTGAAACATGGACAGTGTACCAACGCCATGCCAAGAAGCTAAACCACTTCCACACAACGTGCCTCAGGAAACTCCTCAACATCAAGTGGCAGGACAGGATTCCAGACACTGAGGTACTTGCCCAAGCAGACCTACCCAGCATCTATACCATCCTAATGCAGTCCCAGCTACGCTGGGCAGGACATGTAGCCCGCATGCCAGACCATCGGCTCCCAAAAAGGCTCTTCTATGGCGAACTACAGCAAGGAAAGCGGTCCCATGGAGGCCAGAA
>OY759262.1:39201801-39351801 GCA_963662155.1 Lamellibrachia columna
AAGGAGACAAGTCGCGGAGGCCGTCGACAGGTATGTCTAAGTAGGCAGTGCTGGGAAAGAGCAGGTTATAATCCCAGCACACACATAACATTCACAGGACATTCCCTGAAAGTTCCCTCTTGACTAGGATAAACGTAGTTTTGGGGAAGGTGTTGGAACGTTATGGTATTTTGTGAGTTGAATTTAATCCGTGGAAAAGTAACAATGCATAATAAAAACAATACATAATTAGTAAATAAAAGAAGAGCTGTTCATTTGATTGTGCCCAGTACCGCTCTAAGAACGTTCTCTATAAATGTCCGAGGAGAGCAAACACGTGACGTTCCCTGAACATTCACTGACATTCCCTGAACATTCACAGTGTAATCTTGTAAAAATAAATAATTGAAGAACATTTGGCGATACACATGCGCACGCGCATCACCAATATTCAGGGTGCCTATTTTCAATATACTTAATGCTAATTAATATTAGTTACGCATTTATTCACATTTGCTATATTGCAACATATGATATAATGCATTAAAATTGTCTACACGAAATAGTACAAAAGCAATTGCTATTCTGGATAACATTAATGTTAAACACGTTAGGATGATCGACTCACACCACAATCTCACAGGGTAGTGCCGATATGGTGTTATGTAACTATAATCGAGCTAGCGTATGTTTGTATGTTAACGTTTTCCTCCTATCAAGGGTTCTTAGCGGTTTTTATGGTAACTCAATTGTTCGCTACGTAAAACGTTAATTTCCAACAATCGCAGAAACCACGCGCGGCGAATACTTCGGTACTTGAACCATTTGAAAGTACGTAGCGCCATCTGGCACACAACATTTAACTATGTGGGCGGTTTATATTAATTATAGTAGAAAACACGCGTAGCATTTGTAATTATTAATACTATATTAATAATTATTAATACTATATTAATAATTAATAATTACTTTTTGTAATTATTTTTTGTAATTACTACGTAAAATTATCTGCAACGCTACGCGTGAATTCTACGAATAGATACAATTACAATAACTGTTCGATGTGGCCTGTGTGTATGTAGCGCCCTCCGGCACAAAACATCGACTAGGTTTTTTGGCAACGGCAAAATTAATTAGATGCTGACACAAGGTAGGAAGATGTAGACATTGTTTTCTAGCCATATTCATAAAAGCGATCACATATTTGGTAAACATTGCTATCATGACAGTCACGTATGAACTACCAAGTTATTCCGTCCTGGCACGGGCATTTTTGTTGGTATATATATATAATTAGCAGGAATGTAATAAGCGGTGACGGTAGCAGTATGATGGTGACGGCAACAGTGAGATGGATGGGAGTGCCAGAAGCAGAAGCCAGGATGGTGGAAGTAATGTATGAGAGAACAAAAGGAAGAGTGGTGGATGGATCTGGGTTGTTGGAAGAGTTTCTATCAGTTAACATCAGGTTGAGGCAAAGAAGTGCTCTTAGGCCTTTCTTGTTTATCATGGTGATGGAACTAATCAGCAGGAAGATCAGCACGAAGGATGTTCTCAGGAAGATGATGTATGCAAGTGATCTGGCCATAATGGCAGAGAGCAAACAAGAACTACAAGAAGTGATGGAGGAATGGAAGGGGGTGTTAAAGAACCATGGACTGAGAATGAGCTGGGAGAAGACAGAAGTGATATGGGTTGGACACCAGAGAGAAGAGCTTAACATTAGGTTGGGTGGTAAGCAGATCAAGCAAGTGGATGACGTTGTACACCTTGGAGGAATGGTTACAGAGGATGGGCATTCAGAGGTTGAGGTGCGACATCGGATACAAACTGGAGCGAATGTTTGTAGAAAGGTAGAGGGAGTCATGTTGGACAGACAACATTCGAAAACCCTGAAAGGGAAAGTCCTGAGAGCGTGCATTACACCGGCATGCCTGTATGGTCTGGAGACGGTGGCGCTGACAGAACAACATTACACCGGCATGCCTGCATGGTCTGGAGACGGTGGCGCTGACAGAACAACATTACACCGGCATGCCTGCATGGTCTGGAGACGGTGGCGCTGACAGAACAACATTACACCGGCATGCCTGCATGGTCTGGAGACGGTGGCGCTGACAGAACAACATTACACCGGCATGCCTGCATGGTCTGGAGACGGTGGCGCTGACAGAACAACATTACACCGGCATGCCTGCATGGTCTGGAGACGGTGGCGCTGACAGAACACCAACAACAGAAGCTGCACGTTTGTGAGAACAACTGGGTTCGACGAAAAAAACAAAAACAAAGAGGGTGGACAGAAGAAGGGTGAACGACCTCAGGAAAGAGGTTGGAATGCAATGTAGCATAACAAGAAGTAATGTAGTATAACAAGAAGTAATGTAGCATAACAAGAAGTAATGTAGCATAACAAGAAGTAATGTAGCATAACAAGAAGTAATGTAGTATAACAAGAAGTAATGTAGTATAAAAAGAAGTAATGTAGCATAACAAGAAGTAATGTAGCATAACAAGAAGTAATGTAGCATAACAAGAAGTAATGTAGTATAACAAGAAGTAATGTAGCATAACAAGAAGTAATGTAGTATAACAAGAAGTAATGTAGTATAACAAGAAGTAATGTAGTATAACAAGAAGTAATGTAGCATAACAAGAAGTAATGTAGCATAACAAGAAGTAATGTAGTATAACAAGAAGTAATGTAGCATAACAAGAAGTAATGTAGCATAACAAGAAGTAATGTAGCATAACAAGAAGTAATGTAGTATAACAAGAAGTAATGTAGCATAACAAGAAGTAATGTAGCATAACAAGAAGTAATGTAGCATAACAAGAAGTAATGTAGCATAACAAGAAGTAATGTAGTATAACAAGAAGTAATGTAGTATAACAAGAAGTAACGTAGCATAACAAGAAGTAATGTAGCATAACAAGAAGTAATGTAGCATAACAAGAAGTAATGTAGCATAACAAGAAGTAATGTAGCATAACAAGAAGATTGGTGAGAAGCCGGGTGAGATGGACAGGCCACTTGCAAAGAGAGCAGAGGTGGAAAAACATCAAGGCCGCAGGAAAAGGGGAAGGCCACAGCTGAGATGGGAGGACTGCGTGAGGAGGGATATAAGAAAATCGGGGGAGGATGAAAGATGGAGAGAGGGGGCTGCCGATAGAAAACTATGGAAAGAAAGAACAGAAAGAGTGGCTCGACAATACTTTAACTGTACCTGACCCTAACCCCTGTACAGGGAACAAGGAGGAAGAGCACAATATATTTAATATAAACCTTCGTATGTGTGTATCAATGTATAAATTATAGTTATATAATTATTGAATACAACATATGTACTAGGTATATGAGCAATTCAGTTAAATATGAGTTATGTTGCAGCCAGTAGCACACTACAACTGCATATATTCGACACATGATCATGCTAAAATCCACCTTTTAAATAATTATGAATTTATTCCCTCAATGGTTTGTAAGAATGTTTGGCAAGAACGTTTGCGGGACGGTCAGGAATCTTTCCATGGGAACGTTCTCAACACATTTCCTTACACGTTTTCAAAGCCAGTCAAGAACATTATGGAAACTTCTGTTGTTGCCAAATACATGGAGAGGATTGTTTGCGCTCAGATGACTGCATCTGTGGCCAATCGCATAGACCCGTCATAGTTATAGCCTATAGGGTTAGAAGAGGTATCGAGGATGCAACTCTGCGTCTTGTAGATCTCATTGCTAGTTATTTAGATAAAGCTGGTACTTCTGTCAGAGTTCTGTCCATGGATATGTCCGCTGCTTTTCAAACTAAGCAGCATCATGTTTTGATACAGATACTTTTAGACTTAGACGTAAATTCTGATCTTGTGGATAAGGCAGTTTCTATGCGATCGGCCACAGCGGGTCAGTCTGAATTCCCGCATGTTGGTCAAACCTGTATTGTCTGATGAGATTGTTGTGAACACTGGAGGTCCTCAAGGGTGCGCTCTCTCTCCTGTACGTTTTTTACTGTATACTAATGATATCAGATATCATGACCCAGTTCTCACCTTTCTGAAAGATGCAGCTGACGTGGCTCTTGTGGGTTGTCTGAAAGATGAGTTTTCCATTTCTCGATACCTTCTTCAGATTGACGTGTTGAATACAATTTTAAAATACAGTATTCTCGAATTAAATGAAGGGAAAACCAAGGAGCTTGTTCTTAGCAACAGCAGGGAGAGAGAGAGAGCGTGCGAGAGAGAGAGAGAGAGAGAGAGAGAGAGAGAGAGAGAGAGCGTGCGAGAGAGAGCGAGATAGAGAGAGAGAGAGAGAGAGAGAGAAAGAAAGAGCGTGCTAGAAAGAGAAAGAGCACTAGAGAGAGAGAGAGAGAGAGAGAGAGAGAGAGAGAGCGTGCGAGAGAGAGGGGGGGGGGGGTGCGCAGTGATATACCAGAGGGAGGTGGAGATTGTTGGTACTATTATTGATAAGAAAATGACTTCCAATGAACATGCTGACATGGTGTCCTAAAAATCACAGCAACGTCTCTTTTTACTTAGACAACTCAAAAGTTTGAAGTCAGCCCACATGTCCTTGAACTTGTGTACAAAGGTCTTGTTGAGAGTATCTTGTCATTCAACATCATAACTTGGTTTGGACATCCTACTGTCAAACAAAAGACAAAACTGGGCCATGTTGTTAACAAAGCTAGTATACTCATTGGTCAGCAACAGCGACAACTATTCTATTCTGTATGACTCTGCCCTTGCCAGGAAGACATTTCACATTTTACTGATCCTGTCCATCCACTTAACTTAGCATTTAAGAAATGTCCATCTGGCAGGCGTATTAAAGTTCCTCTTGCACGGAAAAATTTATATAAGAAGTAATTTGTACCTACTGCTATTGCTATCCTGAATGCTGCACTCAAGTGATGTATCAGAAGAGCTCCTGTTTTTTTTGTGGGGATGGGTGGAGGTGGGGGGGGGGGGGTGTAGACAGTGTACATGCACGATTATATTATGTACTCATCATTTAATTCATTGCTTTAATCTGCAAGTACCAAGCATTATTTGCATCACTTCTTATCACTGTATGTTTTTGACACTGCAGGTATTGTAGTACTAGTGCCCTTCTGTGATGTTCTGGGATAAGCGTGGGCTCGATAATGTTTAGTCCTCCTTGAATGCTCGGTAAACATTTAGAATTAGTCAAGTCTCTGTTCATGTTGTTTGCTAGTTTTCTTTTTGACATTTTCTTATGAGTTATTTATAGATATTTTACTCGTAAACTTCACAACATATATGTACATTTTACAACATGTATATGCAATAATATTGGGTGTTTGTGTATATGTTTTATTTTCTATAATTGACGGAGCTAATTAATTAATTAATCAATGGATGAATCTGAAGACAATTTTCTGTTTTTTAAATGTATGGTTTTAAGACAGACAATAAAGTATTTTTGATTTTGATTTGATTGATATGAACGTTTTATTGTTAGCTGGGATACTGTTTGTTATTTATATAAACGTTCAGTCAAGTAAGTTAGCACAAGTTTGTATACGGCAAATGTACACAAATGATTTTATATTCAAATCACGGTCAAGTATTTTCAACCGACTCGTAAACGAACTATGAGAAACTATAAATTTATAATATAATAATCCGACGTTTATCTGAAGTGCGCATATTATGATGCACTCAGACACAGACAGTCATGTTGCAGAAAGCGACTATTACAACGTTGATATATGTTTGTCTATGATGCAAATATATTTTCATGAAAAGAAAAACAAATTAACATGAACCCCCAATTCGTTATCTTGAATGTCTGTTCTCAGAGTGACTATCTTCAGAGGAACAACCATGGATAACATACTCCTGCTGAGCACCGTCGTCGTTGTTCTGAACCTCTCCAATGTTCTAGCGAAAGGTCAGTACATGTGGCTAGATCGAACGAACGACAGTTACAACCAATAATGTAATAATCGACCGGTATAGTTGTAAATCGACTGGTAATTTAATAATCGACCGGTGATGTAATAAAAATTATGATAATAATTATGATGATGACGAAAGTGATTATGAGGGTTATAAATGATTATAATAATGATGATGATTAAGGGGTCATCTTAGTGACGATGATAATGATGATGATGATTATGACGATGATGATGATTATGATGAAAATGATTATGATAATAATGATGATAACGGCGGTGATGATCAGGGTGATAAATGGTTACGATGATGACGAGGAGGAAGAAGAAGACAAATAAGCGGTTTTAGTGATGATGATGATGATGAAGATGATGACAATGGGGGTGATCATTATTACGATTTTAAGGACGAAGACATCCTCAGCCTCATCATCCTTTTCCTCCTCCTCATCGTCAACATCATCGTCATGTTCACCCTTATAAAGGCTCGCCATGCCCACACCCACTCGACGTTCATAAACGTATGATTAACATAGGAATCTCAGAACGAATGAGCCGCATGTTTTTTGGGAGGACATACTAAATTATGGACTGCTGTTCATATAGCCTCCCAGGTAACGTACGGCAGTAACTACTTGTTGGCAAACAACAGGACCGAGTCAGACAGAGTGGTAAGGAAGAATGGGGGTCATTAAAAGGGTCACCTCAACAAATGAAAGAGGTGATCAACACTAAATTAAGGGATTATCTCAAACAATTATATAAGGGATCATTAAAAATGCTTAAAAAAGAAATACCTGACCGTCATTTGAACAAACTAAGGGGTCGTCTCAACCAACTTAGGGGACATATCAAAATGTTCATCTAAACGATTAAAGGGCACCTAAAATATAAAAAATATGATTAAAATAAAGGGATTTAATCAAACACAATTTAAAGGATAATTTAAAAAGAGTCATGAAGGGGTCATTTAATAATGAACTATATATATATATATATATATATATATATATATATATATATATATATATATATATATAAGATGTAAAGTTAACATATACATTGAGCTCACTTCCGAAAAAAAATCCAGATCGAGGGGGCAAGTGCGCCTTTGCTCGCCCTGCCTACGCCCATGGATCTGATGCATCGTAATTGCCAACAACATATTTGAAACTATCGGGATTTCCGTGTTATATATATTATCTCTTATATTTAATTGTACACTTATAACATTATTGTCCATCGAATGTGGACATGTTTGTAAATGTAAAATGTTATCGCTTAACTAGTCACGTGACTTATAACGTTACTCAGCGAGATTCAGCGTGATAATCTACTTCAAAGCGGCGAACGCCCACCAAAAGTGAGTATAAATCCTATAATTGTTAACAATATAACCTTTAATTTTGAAGGGCTTTGCCGCAAAACGCGCTGTCTACCAATTTCTTCATTTTTAAATTAGTAATGTTTCTAGTGCACATAGCTAAGCGATAGATAGGTTATTTCATCAATTGAAACTTATGTCAATAACGTGGATTGTTTCGCGGGCAAGAATGTGTGAAGTATCGATAGTCTGGGCAGCATTCATGCTCAGCATAGAAAACGTCTTATTCCAAAGAGAAATAGCATCATTAAACTTCTACATCAGCATATACAGCAGCATTCATGTCAAGAAGGCATGTGTGGACGGCGATCTCAAACCCCAGCTACTGCTTAGCACATATACGCCAATTCCAGCCTATGACTTTAGGAAAGACTCTCCTGGATTGCATTGCTTTCATCGTGCATGGCTGGCGAAGTATGCACCGTGAATTGCATACTCTGCCATTCTCAAAGGAACTGCGTCATTTTTCTACAAAGAGTTCACCGAGGCAAGGCGCACAAGGCGCATTCATCATCAACACATACACAAATTACTTACTTAATTACAAACTTCAACGAAGATGCAACAAAACACAAAGCAACCACGTGACACAAACACTCACTTCAAGACGCAACACACTTCTTAGCCATCTCACGCAAACCGGACAAATCAATTACCTGTAAGTACGACACAGCAGTCAACCGTTAAATACAAGAAAACCGCTCCTCCAAGCTTGCTCCCATCCACCATCTTATTCTGTGCAACATACGACATCGCTCTACGTGGAAAAGAGTCTGACGCAGGAACATTCAAGGCCTGTTTCAGTTCGGCACAGAAGCCGGCGACGAAACACTAGGTGACCACATGGAGAATGCAGCAATGAAATGCAAAATACGATGCAAAATACACATCGGTCAGGACACCGAATGAGCTGATCAGCATCTGTGAGGATATCGTACGTGAGTACATCTGTGAGGATGTCATACGTGAGGACATCTGTGAGGATGTCGTACGTGAAGACACTGTTTCTGCCGCCGATGCTTCTGTGAGGTTCTCCATTTTGGCAGATAAGACAGCTGATGTATCGGGGGAAGAGCAACTTTCTCTTAGTGTTCGTTTTGGTCGACACAACTAACAAAGAATCTGCAACCCGTGATGAGTTCCTTGGGTTTACCTCGCTAGCACATATGGATGCTGAAACAATTGCAAACACGTTGATCGCCCAGTGTACAGTTCGGACTAGATTTCACAAAACTACTTGGTCAAGGATACGATGGATGCTTAACCATGACTGGTAAAGTCGGCGGAGTACAAGCTAAGAGAAGTACCCGAAAGCTGCTTTCGTCCAATGCGCAGCCCACAAACTTAGCCTGGTGGTGAACGATCCCAATTCCGTTGCAGAGGTCCGCAGTGCGATTCATACAGTCCAGATCATTATCACGTTTTTCCAAGAAAGCCACAAAAGACACAGCCTGGTACCAAATATCCCCATGTTATGTGAAACACGATGGATAGCTAAGTACAAAAGCATCAGAATTTTCACCAACCACTTCGAAGATATCCACACACACAACTATGTATCCAGGCTGCTACAGGTTCTGACAAGAGCAGCCAAGATGCACACCAGTTGCAATGCGCATCATTGTTGTGCCTGGCTATCATGGCAAAATATTCAGCGATGTTGGAACCAGTGACACATCGTGCTCCATAATCAAGTCACTAGGAACTCGGTTTGCTCCGATAACATGAATTACTTTGCTCTGTTTCCTCGCCATCGCGTACTGATGTCTCGGCTGGATCGTAACGGTTTCCGAGATCGCATGGTCCAGGCAAGAGTTTAGTACATACACCTGTACTGCAGTATGTTTTAATATAATACTACTGTACTTTATTTAAGGTATATTGACCTGACTTGTACACATGTAAATCTATTGACAGACTGTCGTTTAATGAAACTGCGTTGCCCTGATTTTTTATTTGTTTTTGAACGTTTGTTTTAAAAATGAATTGTCTTGTCCAGTATCTTGAGGCGAGTTAAGACCTGCCTTCCTTCAACGATGTCTACTGAATGCTTGTCTTTCTTGTGCATGGTTAGCGTGCATCGACAGAAAGGATGCCTTCATCAAGGACGTGATTGACCGCTCTGGGTCTGAAAGGCGTCGCGTGTAGTTTTTATTCAGCCAGGAACTGGAAAAGTAAATGTCATCAATGTATGTACAATGTTTGAATGCTTGGTGTACGCTTTACTATGCCTATGCTTTATTGTGTCCCCAAATGTCTTGCCCCTCCTTGGAAAAATTCCTGCGGATGTCCCTGATCAGATCAGATCAACGTTCGAATAAATCCAACTCATATTTCGCACTAAAATAACAGACCACGGAAGCTACGACGGTTCACGAATTAGACGAACCGTTTTTCATAGTCGATAACGGTAACTTGCAGCACGATTTGTGGCTATTGATGAAACAAACTGAAATCTGCTACATTGTATCTGATCGAGTGTTGTGGTTGATTTCACTGACGTAGTTGCAATGGTCGAGTGTGTAGCATTCCAGAGTTATCACGTCTACGAAAAGGAACGCACTGACTTCACCACACAAAGTTGACTGAATAAAAGCAGCAGAACAATGCAAACTTTGCCGCAGGTTAACCTATTATTTTTACATTAGCATAACAGAGGCCAGTCTGATCGTTCCACCAAATTGGTTACCAACGGTTCTAGATATGTGATCATGTGAATAATCAGTTCAGATTGTACATCTGTTGACATTTTTGAAACACTAATGAACTGGGTTGTCAAGATTAATCCGACCCATAATGCCCCATTCGGAACTGAGCATAGTCAGATGAACTAGTCTGTTCTGGCTCATTGTGGATATTGTGGATATGTGCTTATCCTTGGTCTAGTTGTACTAGTAAAAAGACATTTCTCCACTACAGTTAATCAGCAGTTATTAATAAGTCAGAAATCAATGTAGGAACATCGACTGCCGAATTTATATCCAAATTTGCTTTCTGGAATATATTGTTTGTGGCGTCAAATCAGTGTAGCATGCATTGTCAAAATTAAAAATTGTTTATTTCTTATTTGTGGCGTTAAGCACACATGTAAGTAAGTACGTATGTATGTATGTATGTATGTATGTATGTATGTATGTATGTATGTATGTATGTATGTATGTATGTATGTATGTATGTATGTATGTATGTATGTATGTATGTCATTATGCATTGTTTTTGGTCCCGTGCATTTGTGTTTAGCGATTTGTAGTAACGGCGTGACAAATAAGGATATAGGCTGTTACAATCAAAACTATGAAATACGAACCCAAACAGTTCTTTTTGCTTCAGGGCCGAATTGCGAGTCGACCAAGGTTAGGTTTCACAAACAAGGTAGGACAAAAACTTTGCCGGGTTTCTGCACGAGGCTTCACCAATATGTGATGCAGGGAGATTTCAATGGTGACGACCAGATGGACATTATGTGTCACGATAATGTTAATTCAGGAAGGAAATGGATTTATTATGGATCTAAACGGGGTTACTACAGAGTCGGCTGGAGCAAGAACATGAGGTGGTGTACCCATCATGGAGCCTTTGTCTATATCGGAGACTTTAATGGTGATTCTAGAGATGATATGCTCTGTCATGACAAGCGTGGTCACGTGTATATCGCATACGCCAACAGGTACGGAACATTTAGACGCAGCAAGGGGTGGAACAAAGCCATGGGCTTCTGCAGGTGCAGTAGATGTCAGCTCTTCATCGGCGACTTCAACGGGGACAGTAGATCTGACATGTTATGCCATGACGGTGTGCAAGGTCGTAAGTGGATCGCCTACGCTACTTCTAGCGGCAACTTCGAAAAAGCCGATATCTGGTACAATGACATGAAGTGGTGTCCCTCCTGGGCTGGCAAACTGTTCGTGGGCGATTTCAACGGAGATCACAGGGACGACCTGCTTTGTTATGGTGACCTCAAATTTGGAGCGAACATGTTCACTGCCTACGCAAGGTGGAACGGGTCGTTCGAGCAAACCGACAACTCCGACAACATGGGCTGGTGTCACGCCAGACGATGCAAATTGTCCGTTGCTTCAGCCAGCAAAGACCAGAGAGATGACCTGGTGTGTCACTGCAAGAATCCATCTGGGATCGCCATTCGCTTTCCTTACAACGATGACGGCTTCGAAACGTTCCGTCAGTGGAGGCGAGTCAACTCTTGGTGCAGCAAGTCTACTGAGATGCTGCTTGTCGGTCGATTGAAACCTGGCCACTGCGGCAGCTTAGTCTGCATCGACAAAGCCACCGGAAAATATTCGATTGCGTTTTCCTAAATACGGTCCAATGGTCAATGTCTCACCAGATAATTTCACGCTTTGCTTAAATTTCGACACGGTGGCTTGAGAATAGGCATTGGCTACATGCTTTCCGGTAATATGTTTTTTAAACATAGTCTAATATTTAGTCTTTCACCAGGGAGGTTCGCGTTTCACTTACATTTCGCTGCAATTGCCTTTTGTCAGGAGATCACTAAAACTGTAGTTATTGGCATTAATTGGTTGGATGTCATAATTGTTCTTTGTAATTACATCAAATTATACATGTCATAATCCAATATATTATGGCGTCACGGTCGTATAAAAAAAGTATTGTTAGCAAACATCATTAGTGTTTTCGATTGCCAAATACTTGGATTGAAACAATATAACTTGTTTATAAAATGAGTTTAAATGGATCAAATATAAAGCAAAATTATACGTATATAATGCAATGTGTGAACGTATTTGTATAACGCATCACGGTATGCTTCTGTCTAATTGTGTTTAATCGTTCATCGTTAAAGTGAACGGGTGTTAATGTCCAAATTTGCTTTGCCAATAACATATGAATGGAACTGCTACGCATAATATCGGTCTCGGTTTTGCGGAATGTCATATATGTATGTGTGTGCGTGTGTGTTTGTGCGTGTGTCTCTCTTTCTGTCTTTGTCTATGTATGTATGTATGTATGTATGTATGTATGTATGTATGTATGTATGTATGTATGTATGTATGTATGTATGTATGTATGTATGTATATATGTATGTATGTATATGTGTATGTATATATGTACGTACGTATGCATGTCTGTCTGCCTGTCTGTCTGTCTGTCAGTTTCTCTCCCTCTGTCTCTCCCTGTTTCTCTTTCTCTATGTTTCTATGTCTGTCTGTCTGTCTGTCTGTCTGTCTGTCTGTCTGTCTGTCTGTCTGTCTGTCTCCCTCCCTCCCTCCCTCCCCCTTCCTCCCTCCCCCCCCCTCTCTCTCTCTCTCAGTCTTTCGCTCTCTGTCTGTCTGTCTGTCTATGTCTCCCTGTCTCTCTGTCTGTCTGTTTGTCTGTCTTTGTGTCTCTGTCTCTTTCTCTGTCTCTCTCACTCTTCCTCTCCCCTCTCGCCCCACTTCTTTAAGTGTATGCACAACAACATATATTCCAATAAATTCAGCATTTCGTGACTTGTGATCAAATCATTATGACTCGCACTGTTTGTTCATACCGGTTGCTCTCAAACAGTCACGCATGAAATATATACCAGACAAAAACGATGGAAATACTGGCGCGAGACAGCGCTGCATTTTGTCACCATTTCTATTTCTTACGGTTATTGACCGAATCATTAGAACAGTTGTACACGGAAAGCAAATACAGTGCACATTATAGGAACATTTAGATGATATTCGCTTTGCCGATGAACTGGCTCTTCTTTCAAACAGCCAAAGCCAAAGGCAGTAAAAAAGACATCACTTGTAGAAATAGCCGCAGCCACGTTATGATTAAATGTTATGATTAAATGTGAGCAGAAATAAAAATACAGCAGCTCAAATATACTATAGGAGAAGTCATAGATGGAGTGCAGTCTTTCACTTATATGGGAAACATACTGAACACAAACGGAAGAACAAATTATGATTTATGGGCTAGGATAGGTAAAGCAGTGACTGCTTCCATCAAGCTTAACAAGGTATGGAAGTCCCGAGATATTGCTATACCAGCCAAGCTTCGCATGTTTAACTGAACTGTTAAACTTGTGCTAATGTATGGATAAAAGACATGACGTACTACAAAATCCAACTTGCCTGTGAAGAATTCTGGGTATATGGTGGCCAGAAACAATTAGTAATGACGCACTGTTAGACATAACAAATCAGGAACTAATTGAACGTCGTATTAGAAGGAAGAATAATGATAGTCTACGGAAGCCAACACAACAAATTGCAATTTACAAAAGAGACAAGGACTCACATTGAACCCTCAGGGCAGAAGGAATAGGGAAACGCCGAGAAACACCTGTCGCATAGAAGTAACAGCAGAGATTACTAAATCAGGGCGTAGATGAAAACAACTGGACACGTAGCCCCAAAACCGTGGCTGATGGAATGGAGGCGTTGCTATAAAGGCTTGAGCAAAAATGTCAGAAAAACGTTTCGGAATACAGGCGGAACAATTTATGACAGATCATGTCGCCACTTCGACGCCGACCAAGTGTCACGGCTCAGTATTTCAGACACCTTTTGAACGCATAACATATGTGGACATTGCGTGAGCTAATGGTCTATGTGTGTGTTACGTTCCACATGAGTGAACAACCAAAATGTATTGCTTAAACTGGGTAGGCATCCAACGAATTCACCGACGATGTAAACAACGTGTCTTACAATAACATAAAAGTTGTTCGGGACATTTAAAGGGGCAGGAGACTATTGAGCGCCAGCGCGGTTTGTTTGAGTGAACACTATGAAGGGCCAGGCTACAGTTATCAGTAAGTAACTCACCATAACACAACTGACATCATATAGACAGCATTGCCAATGCGTCTTCAGTCGCGTGAAACATTTCGAGACAACCCCAAGTGGGTAGCCGTTGATTGGCATGCCACTTTAGTCTATCACCATTATTTGTTTTAGATCAACATATTCGAATAAAACGAATCTTCGTTCCCATTCACTGAGCTAACACAGACCGTCAACGGTCGTTTCTGAGACTGATTTGCAATAGCTACAGAACAGGGGTAAATGTAAAGAAATTGACAGTATACGTTTTCTAGGATCATTGATCCTAAATCGTCGGTGATGCGACCGTATTACCTTACGCGTGTACATTTTAGTGCAATTCATTTGTGTATTTAGAATACTTGCAGTGTTTGCGGCACGACGTCGCCATGATGTCCTTGACCTTGGTGTCCACCAAGGCCACTATTCTACTCATGTCGCCATAGGGGCTATGTCTTATTTTTTTTTTCTTCTGAAACTGACGTCTTACTCACACACGCACGCACGCACGCACGCACGCACGCACGCACGCACGCACGCACGCACGCACGCACGAACACACGCACACACATACATTGACGTAATATCGTATACAAATTTGCAGAAAGCATCCATAAATCATAAAGTTAATCATTTCTTTAATACATCAGCTGGCGCCAGGCTTAGGTCCCTGCTGTTGGTGTACAATGGTGAAAGGCCTCTCGAAGGACGAGCTGGTGCAGGCCCGTCTCACCCATACGCACTTACACACGAACAGACGCACGTATCGTTTTCCATCTCTCTTCACGCAATCCTCCCATCTCAGTCTCGGTCTTCCTCTTCTCCTTCTACCCTCCATTCCAAGCGCATCCGCTCTCTCGTCGCCAATCGTACCCCTTCCATTCTGTCCAGCCCACCTTAACCGGTTTATCACTAGCTTCCTTGTGATACTCTCTCACAACTTCCTCCCTCAGCTTATTTACGATTCAAAACAGCCCTGTCAGCGACGATGGCAGTGGGTCAAGTTCACATGATTTCGCAGCGGATGCCAGAACTATCATCTTCGACGCAGCCTCGAAGCACACTAGTGGAGATGTGACATCTGTCGATAGTTCGTATATATATATATATATATATATATGTATATATATATATATATATATATATATATATATATATATATATATATATATATATATATATATATATATATATATATATATATATATATATATATGCATATATGTGTATATATATATATGTATATATATATATATATATATATATATATTAATTAATGTTGTCCGGCTACGACAAGGTATACGGGTTGAATCCGTTCTGTTAAGGCGCCATAGTCATTCGTCATTACTATATTATAAAGCAACATAGTCATGTGCAGAATGTTTTACACTTAACAGTAAATCGTATATATTCTAATATGTCCTCTTGTTCACGGTTCAAGCCAACCCGTTTGTTTGATACTGTTAGTTTTCGAGTATGCATGTTTACTCTATTCGTGAATATAACCATTTGTTTTTAATTGTAGCCACTTAAGATATATTAGTATAATTTTACCGTCACTATCGGAAGATTTTTCAATGTCGCTTGCACCAGAAACGTTTTGTCGAGCAGCTGCCGAGTTTGCGGCAGTCCTCCTGATTACGTCATCAACCGCTAGGTAGCGCTTTCAACTTGGCCTTACCAATTCGAAAGATCACGTTTAAAAATCCCTAAATCCCTAATCCCCTGCGCAGGCAGTATAGAAATGTTGTCAACATAAGGTTATATTTAAATAAATAATTTGTTAATTTTCAGCAATAAAAACCTTACTGTCCGACATCTTTAATAGAAACAATTATTTTACAAACAAAGAACGTATATTTTTTAATTGGTTTTAATAAAATGTGCAGGTTAAGGAATTTCAGGCCATGTGTTAGGCACGGTCAAGCCCGGTTAGTTTGGGGCTGCTGATTCTGAAATAAAGTATGCATTACCATTTTAGTGTTGGCATTTTTAGTTAGGCTATAATTCTTTATACGACGGCCATGTTGTTTGTTACCACGAAAACGGGATGTATACCAGAAGCATTTTCAATGTGTTTTACCAATATTCGTTCCTTTCACCGTTTTGAAGCACGCTACAGCAAACAGTTATTTGAAAGTTATGGTAAGCAGATTTAATGTCACAATGCACAGTTTCATAATAATCTACCAAACTTAAGTAACGATAGCTACGTATGTATCATTTATGAAATTAACATCATATATACAAGCTGTTACAAACTGTATAAGTATTCTTACTTCAATGTTTCTCCTTTCAAACATTTTATCGATATTTTTTGTATACTTAATGTGAACATCTAATTTGATCTGTTTGAATAAACGTTTTTTGAGTCTTGAGTCTCTGTGGGAACCAATCTACAGTTTGGGCAGAAAAAACTGCACTAATTACTTTACTTACTTACTTAAGCCCTTAACTCCTCCTGGAGCATAGGCCATCCACAACATTTCTCCAGCGCCTCCTGTCTTGGGCAATCCTCTCCAGTTGTTGGCAGCCATTCCCTGTTTGTTTGATGTCTGCCTCGGGGTTACGCCGCCAGGTGTTTTTTGGTCTCCCCCTCTTTCTCTTGCCTTGGGGGTTCCACGTCAGGACCTCTCTGGTTATGTTTGTACATGGCTTTCTCAAGGTGTGGCCAAGCCATCCCCATCTCCTCTTAAGGATCCCTATCTCTATTTGGGCTTGGTGTGTTCTATCCCAGAGGTCTTTGTTGCTCACCTGTCCATCCAGTGTATTCGCAGAATTCTTCGCAGGCAATGGTTGACAAATGTCTGGATCCTTATCAGCGTGGTCTTGTTTATTCGCCACGTTTCCGCTCCGTACAGCAACACGGACTTTACATTTGTGTTAAACAAACGTATTTTTGTGGTTTCTCCAATTACCTTTGACTTCCACACATTTCTCAACAAATGGGGAAAGCTACACTTGCTTTGCTGATCTTTTTCTTTACGTCAGCCTCTGTCCCTCCATGCGTATCCACTATGCTGCCTAGATATCTGAAATATTTAACCTCTTCCATTGTCTCTCCCTCTGAAATCAATGCCAATTATGTTGTTCTGTCCTGCATCTGCCTATGGCTGTGAAACAGGACTGCAAGGTCATCCGCAAAGTCCAGGTCATCAAGTTGGGTCAGCATCGTCTACTGGATTCCATTTCGTTTCTTCTTGGTTCCTCTTTTCATGACCCAGTCTATGACTAGAATGAAGAAGAATGGTGACAGTAAGCATCCATGTCTCACCCCCTTCCTAACCTCAAAGTTCTTTGTAAGTTGACCTTCATGAATGACTCTGCATTCCCTCATAGGAGTTTTTGATCATGTTGACTAGTTTCTTGGGCACCCCATAGTGTCTTAGCACTTTCCAGAGTGTCTCCCTGTCCACACTGTTAAAGGCTTTCTCGTAATCAACAAAGTTGATGTATAGGGATGAGTTCCATTCGATGGATTGTTCCACTATGATTCGCTGTGGTGCAATCTAGTCAGTACACGATCTGTCCTGCATGAAGCCTGCTTGCTGTTCATGCAAAGTTTGGTCCACTTTGCCTTTCATTCTCTCTATTCTGTTTAGAATCTTCACAGGTACTGACAACAACATGATTCCTCTGTAGTTATCATAGCGACTCAGGTCTCCTTTCTTAGGAATCTTTATAAGGTAACCTTCTTTCCATTATGTTGGAATTTCTTCTTTTTCCCAGATCTCCTCAACAAGACTGTACAGCATTTCTACTGAAGTATTTACACCTGCCTTTAGAGCTTCTGCATGGATACCATCAGGGCCTGCTACTTTCCCATTTTTCATATGTGCGATTGCCTTTTTTTATCTCTTCTCTAGTGGGTTTATTACAGTCTATTGGGAGATCTGTCTCAGCTGGTCGGATGTCTGGTTGATTCTGCGGTGCTGGTCTGTTGAGCAGCTCTTTAAAATGCTCTGCCCATCTGTTAAGCTGTTTGTCTGCCCCCCTCAGGACGCTCCCATTTTTGTGTCTGATTGGCCACTCTGATTTCTTAAACTATCCAGCTAACTTCCTTGTTGTATCGTAAAGTTGCTTCATGTTCCTGCTAGCTGCTGCCTTTTCTGTCTCTTGTGCAAGTCCCTCCACGAAGTTCCTTTTGTCTGTTTTGACACTTTTCTTCACCTCTCTATTTGCTGCTGTGTGCTCTTTCTGAGCTATTACCTTTGCCGCCCTTGTGCGGCTGCTGTTGACTGCTTCGTTATTGTCTCTTCTGGTCTGTATTTTCCTCATTGTTTCTACTGAAATCCAGTCTTTCTGTTGGGGTTTCCTTCTGCCAATTATCTCTTCGCATGTGGTGTTTACTGCATCCTTGATGTGACTCCATTGGCTGTTGATGTCTACTCCCTTATCTTCATCATACAGCTCTTGCAGGGCTTTGAATCTATTAGCTAATGCGACTTTATATTATTCTGCTGTTCTTGGATCCTTCAGGAAATCCACATTATATATTGCCTTTCGTCTTTCTTGTTCTACTCCATTTCTTCTTAGCTTGAGTTTAACCTGGCTGTTACAAGGTGGTGATCAGAAGCAACGTCAGCGCCTCTCTTCACACGCACGTCTTGTAGCGATCTTCTAAACATTTTGTTTATGCCGATGTGGTCTATTTGATTTTCAGTGACTTGGTCAGGAGATACCCATGTCGTCTTGTGTATTCTTTTGTGTGTGAACACGCTTCCCCCAATCACAATGTTGTTTATTGCACAGGCATTCACAAACCACTCCCCATTGTCATTCATCACACCCAGCCCATGAACCCCCATCACAGTTTCATATCCTAGGTTGTTCAATTCAATATTTGCATTGAAATCCCCCATAATCAGGTTGATGTTTTTATCCCCTAAATTGCTCATGATATCAAGGAGTTGGTTGTAGAATTCATCTTTGGGTTCATCAGTCTTGTCGTTGGTTGGAGCGTAGCACTACACTATGTTCATTGTCATCTCTATGCCTCCTTCCCCAATAAGAGGGCAACCCCCTCTGAGTGAGGGGCATCATCTTCCTCGTGTCCGGAGTATAGTATAATCTCTCCTGTTGTTAGTCGCAGTCGTCCTGACTGGGTACATCGGGTTTCGCAGAACCCGAGTATAGCGAGGTTGAATCTTCGCATTTCTGCTGCCATTTGGGCAGTTTTCCCCGCCTCGTACATTGTTCGCACATTCCATGTGCCGATGTTTAAATTTGTCCTGGTCGAAAGAAGAGTAGTCGGCATTGTGGCTTCCTTTCGGCTTTGACCGCAACACTTCATGCGCCCTGGTAAACCAGGCCCTACCTCTTCCAGGACAGACGTCGTAGTTTTATTTGTTGTGAATGTTTCTGTAGCGTTGGGTTTCTTTACAGGGTGGGGTGCTAGCCCCACACCCAACCCTCCTCCTTTCTCAGCCGGGCTTGGGACCGTCCATGGCGGAGTTACTAATTACGCAATTTATAAAACAAAATCCAGGTATAATGTCTCCTCTTCAAGCGGTAACTCGGAATGTCGTCATCTTTTCAATAATTAATACGCAAATATGCCTAAAATGTTAAGAACATTTCGGGTTGATTTTATATGGAATTTCGTTAATATAGGTTAAATTTCAGAGGGTATGTACTTGTTGCTTGCATCAAATCTGAAAAAAAATTTATATAGTTTTTTTTAAACCCTCAAAACATTAAAGTGCGCTTCACCAAAGTGCGCCGTTTTCGTTAGTGACCATATCGTAAGTGGTTGTTCCGTTTTCCTTGGTGATCCTATCATAAATGACTCAGTTGTCCTCGTTAGTGACCCTATCGGAAGTGACTCTCTGTCGTCAGTCACGCAATTCGTCGACACCGTTATAGGACAACGTCGATGTCACTAACGACATCAACGGCGTTGCCAACGTTGTCGATGTTGTCTTATCGCCATTGTTGTCTCCACTGTTAGCACGGCTGGTGTCATTACTGTGGCAAGTATCGTCGTCGTAGTCGACACTAGAATTAAAATATATATTTCTAATTGGGCTGTGTCGACTACGTCACGTAGAACGGAATGCGCCGTTACGACGAAGACGGATTCATTACTTATCCGTGCGGAACAGAATGATAAAAATAAGTTCAATCCTAGTGACCCATATCTACAATCTATACCGTGAGTCTGTCAGAGAGCCACGCGTTCATCAGAGGACAATGCGAAACACTTGACGATCACCATCGTGAGATTTCAACACTCATATCATGACATTCTATATGACACGTAACACTAACAAGATGTCGTAACACACGACACAACACCCACGTGATATCTTAACACACGACATGTCTGGCCTGGCCAAAATAGCAGTTTTCCTTTGGGTCATCAACGATGTCATATCAGTAAACAGCTCGACCCGGGATGATAGTCGCGGCGTCGATAGTTTCGCCGTTGTCTGAAGCGACAGAAACAACGCAGTAACAAAACGTTTCCAGCGTGTTATATACATCAGACAAATACAAACTCTCGAGAAATCAATGGTTCTACTGTCCACTGGTGGAAATGTTTTATTACGTCTTACATTTAATGATTCGTTCTTCTTCTGATCGCTCCCATCGAGGATCTCGTCTTTTCCATATTTGTCAGAACCTGTCCATTTGCTTACGCGCATGCATGTGCATGCGCGCACGTGTGTGTGAGTAGGTGCATGCATGCGAGCACAAACATAATACATTGACCTATATCCACCTTAAGAACTGCCCATATTGAGCGCAGACATAATACTTCGACTTATAACCAAAGCAGTGCCTCTAGCGACAATAAACGTAATAACTTGTCGTATGGTTGTGTCCAAGAACTGTCCCTAGCGAGCACAAACACAATAAATAAAATACAATTTTTTATTCCTTCACCCAAGAGTAGGTCAAAAACTTTAATGTCACAAACTGCCATCGCATTAATTTCAAATAATAAACGTTCATGTCAAACTTTTATGTCACAAACTTTCAAATCATAACACAAACTTTCAAAACATTTCATAACAGCAAAACAGCAAAACTATCAAAGTAGAAAAACAATGAAACAGCAAAACAACAATACAGCGAAGTGGCGAAACAAAGAAGTAGTGAAACAGCGAAACAGTAAACAGCAGCTTTCTAACAATGAACATCTTCATGCCATATTTATTATACGACGTGCTAAATGCCAGAAAACAACGCGGGAAGTGTCCGTCGGGGGGTGGGGCAAAGTTGTTTAGCAATTTGATGTCGCCCATTCAGGGGTGCCACTAATGCCAACAACAGTCAACCAGGGGCGCTAACTGATAGTGCGTGGGTGGCTAGGTGCCCGGATGTGACTCCGTGCTCCACATGCTAATTGGGACTTTTTGCAAAGTCGTTCGCCTAATGGTAGGACTTTTGTGTGATGGTGTCGTTTTGTTACGTTATCATTGAAATCATTGAAATAGGCCACATACACTATCCCCTAGATGTCGCCACTTCAAGAATCGGCAACTGGGGGGCGTTTCTAACACGCAAATTAGTTCGGTTACTAAGCGTTAGAGGCATTGTTTGACGCCTCATCTGGAGAGTGGCTCACACTCTGTATGGCCAATGTTTCCATCTTTGTCCGCACACATACGCCTGGCGGATGAAATCGATGCAGAACCTTCGTGAGCAGCACCGTCCGCCACACAGCTCGTTCACACGTTTGCAGCGCGTGTCGTGTGCCTTTGCTTTCATCATATCAGCGATGCTCACCAACATGGTATTCTTGTTCAATTTAAGTCCTCATGTATAAACAGGCTTTGTTGTTCGTCCGCTTTTTTGTTGTAGTCTTTCAGCTTAGTTTTGCCGTGGAAGCCAGCGTCCCGTACTCTTTCTGTTGGTGAAGTGCACTATTATAGGTCTCGGTCGAGTAGCATCTTTCCTACCCAGTCGGTGGGTACGTAAATTTTTTATTGGCGGTTGTTTATAATGGCAATGACTTTGGAAGTTGTGTCCTCCTAGACAATCTCCTACTTTCACGTCTCGTATTTCAACCGTTAATTCAATTGGATATGAAGCTTCACGTAGTTTTCTGAGAACAACTTTATCACTGATCATTGCCATTTAAGAAGAGCGTCGCTATCCGCACTTAAACTCTCTTTTGTAGGGCTTCATTTGCCAGGCAATTTGTTGTGAATAATGTCACTATACTATCAAATTCGCTAGTCCAAACCCAGACACTACACCATCTCCAAATCGTACTGTCACTGCATTATGGCCTGGTTCACTGTACCGCCAGTAGCGCACATGTCTGCCCCACTCTGCGAGTCGTCTGCCGTACCCAGTGAGTCAAGTCAAACCTGTCGTGCCGTTCCACTCCAGCAAGCACGCCTAGGCAATAACGTCTAGCTTATCCACTGTGGGTAAACGAACATAAAACAGATGTATGCATACTAGGCGGGGAGGGGGCTTTCTCAAAATGAACGTGGTTTATTGGAAGATGTGCACAGGCCATCGCTACAAAGCGTAACAATGGGGTGGGAAGGGGTCTCAAAAGTATACAACAATGCTGTGATGTTCTTTATGGATAGCCCAAACCCGGGTAGAGTAAGTACCTCAGTGCTACGCTACATATCAACTTCTACTGTCTAATGAATGGAATACTGGATATTTCCTCGGGATTTGTTTCGAGATGTTATTGCAGCATCACAAACATACGATAAGTGTTATTTAAGGCAATAACAATCTTATTAAGTGGCATACACAACTGGCAGTGATGATGTCAAATATAAACAATTACACGTACTAACACATCTTTATGTATGTTCTATAACTATATTTTTATTAACGCCGCCTAGGCATATGGAATTACAACGACTAGCTCGCGTGATATATGGCTGAATTACTATATATATATATATATATATATATATATATATATACATATATATATACATATATATATATATATATATATATATAATATATATACGTATATATATATATATATATATATATATATATATATATATATATATATATATATATATATATATATACATGTGTGTGTGTATATATATATATATATATATATATGTTTATATATATATATATATATATATATATATATATATATATATATATATATATATATACATGTGTGTGTGTGTGTTTATACACAAACACACGCACGCACGCACGCACACACGTTAAACAATATCGGTACTTTTTCAATATAGCGTTTTTATATTATCACCGTTTCCACTCAAAACAAATTTATTGAACACGTGTTCCCTATACAATTGTCCGCTGTACAATCGATACTATGTGTGCAGGCCATAGAATACACCCAATCCAATATCATATATATATATATATATATATATATATATATATATATATATATATATATATATATATATATATATATATTGACATAACATATATACATATATATATTAACATAATATATATATATATATATATATATATATATATATACACGACCGTCTGTGTGTGCGTTGTTATGCCAATATATATATATATATATTTATATATACTTTTTATTGACATAACAACGCACACACAGACGGTCGTGTACCAACACATTGTCCGTACATTCATAGAGCACACACAGACGGTCGTGTACTAACACATTGTCCGTACATTCATAGAGCACACACAGACGGTCGTGTACCAACACATTGTCCGTGCAAATATAGAGCTATAGGCGCTGTCACAATCATCCACAACATACACATAACTAGCACGAAGCAGCAAATAAAAAGCATAGTTATTACATAACAAAACAAACAATGACGGTCGTGTACCAACAAACAACATCGGTTGTCATAGATGGGCATCTATGACTATTTATGTCCTCGAACATAAATAGGCGCTATCCGTAACATATTAAATTGTTTTGATTTAATAGCTAAATAGGCACACCAATATCATGAAACGTCAACTATAATGATACTAGCCAGTTGAAGACAAAGCAGACAAGGAGAAGCATCTTCATACTCACTGTCTATATAATACAAAAACATGCCTCGTTTCCTATGGTCGTACGTTTTATTAATGTAATTCTAAAAATTTAAGATGGCCGATCGAATGAATAATAAAAGTGTCACTGGGTCACAAATGGACAGACGTAAATCACTAAATCATTGATAAATACCAAGACAAGTTTAATAAGATGTACGGTGCAAACACTTCGTCACATTGTGCGGCGCGCCAAGTGTATGGGGCGCTAAGTGTATGGGGCGCTAAGTGTAAGGTGAGCTAAGTGTACGGGGCGCCGCTGTCAAGATTAACATAGAACTAAAACGCTTGGTGACGGCTGTGATATAAAGTAGGTTGTAACTCTGTTACAAATACAGTTCTGTCACGAACTTCACGTCCGTGTTTTCTGACGTTCTCTTCACCCTAATCGCCCTATATCACTATAAGCACATAAGTTGAACATATGTCAGAACGCGATCATATGTAAGCGAAAAGAGAATCTAATCAGATGAAGTATGATTCTTTTTGCGGGGGGGACCTTTATGTTGGGGGCCTGGTACAAGTGTACAATTTGTACCATGATTAAATGTGTACATGCGTAGTTGACAAAATTTAACATGTTATCACCACTGAGAAGAAAACGAGAAGCCACGTGGTGAATGACGTCATGTAGAGTGTCATGGCAGCGCTGCAATACTTTCCCTTGCAGGCGGATCCCTCGCTGTCTCCGTGACCTTCCTTCGTGTAACGTGTGTCTTCGTCCTTCAGCCAGGAACCATGTGGTATCGCCAGGTTCCCTGAACAGAGACGCGTCAAAACGTGTCATTTTGGACTTACAGGATCTTAAAATTGAAAATGCCCAGTACAATTGCTGTAATTTTTAGGCAACATTTCGCATATAACAACAGTACGTGTTATTTAATTCCCCGGCACGTGTTATTTGACTTTCCTTATTTGATATATTCATTAAAAGCCCATGGTATCGGAGACGACATAATCGACTGGATAGAAGAATGGCTGACTGACCAAGACAGCGTGTTGTAGTAGATGTGGAGGTTTCATATTGGAAATCAGTTTTAAGTGGGGTACCACAAGGATCAAAATTAGGACCTTAATTATTCTTAATATATATGTAATGTGTGTGCGTGCGTGTGTGTGTGCGTGTGTGTATATATACATATATATATATATATATATATATATATATATATATATATATATATATATATATATATATATATATTACATATAATATATATATATATATATATATATATATATATATATATATATATATATATATTAAAATAATGAAGGTCCTAATTTTTATCCTATTATATATATATATATATGATATATATATATATATACATATATATATATATATACATATATATATATATATATATACATATATATATATATACATATATATATATATATATATATGTGTGTGTGTGTGTGTGTGTGTGTGTGTGTGTGTGTGTGTGTGTGTGTGTGTGTGTGTGTGTGTGTGTGTGTGTGTGTGTGTGTGTGTGTGTGTGTGTGTGTGTGTGTTTGTGTGTGTTATGAGTACTTCGGGTCTGCAGTTAGACTCCTCTTTTCTCCATACGCAACACACCTGTGAGTGTTTATAGTGATTTTGTGAATTGGCATTTTGGTTCCATTTGTGAACTTGTGACCAGCCGAGCCTAACGAGATCTACATACATTACCAACCAGCCAACTGGTCGGTCGGCTCTACTACTATTGTGATGGTTGCCGTGGTGAACTGGCACACTGAACAGGTTTGCAGTTACGCCTGGTGAAATATGCCTGCAAGCCTAACCATGCGGATCGGCTGTGACTACTACTGCAGTTTGACTGTCTCCTGATGGATGGCCACGACAACTTATCTCCAGTGGTCAGTTACTGTTGAGGCGTGTCTTTCTGTGTTGACAATTCGGTGACACTCTTTGTAAATAGCGTCAATTTTGACCAGTGAACAATAACAACACAATCACTGAAACAAAAACATCCTGCCGAAACCAAGAAAATCGAGTACTACTACAAATGAGAATCATCAAGACGACGATGATGCACTAGCACTGCGGATCATCTCCATCCTGAACGACTCAGAGTGCTAGAGAAAATGAGAAAGATACTATTTCCGGATGCACTGGCGGAAGAGGTGAGAGAACTAAAGAAAACGACTGGATCAGAAAGACGACAACATTTCCCCTCTGAAATAAGAAATTGTGCGACACGTGGACCTACAGCGGAAAGGTTATGGTAAAGGACCTAAGAAACTTTGCGACACGTGGACCTACAACGGAAAAGTTATGGTAAAGGACCTAAGAAACTGTGCGACACGTGGACCTACAGCGGAAAAGTTATGGTAAAGGACCTAAGAAACTGTGCGACACGTGGACCTACAGCGGTAAAGGTATGGTAAAGGACCTAAGAAACTGTGCGACACGTGGACCAACAGCGGTAAAGTTATGGTAAAGGACCTAAGAAACTGTGCAACACGTGGACCTACAGCGGAAAAGTTATGGTAAAGGGCCTAAGAAACTGTGCGACACGTGGACCTACAGCGGAAAAGTTATGGTAAAGGACCTAAGAAACCGAAACAAGGAGATCCAACATGTGAATGACTTGGACTGCCCCTCACTCTGATGGTGGACCTACATCTGGTTTGCCTCAAATTGATTGTACAAACTTATATATAATTTTTATACCTATATGTATATCATCAATGTACACTTATTGTGCATGGTTGTTGCTTGTGCCTAGCGATAACAAAGCACTTGGCCTGCCTGGTGTACTGTCGTTCAGCCTTGGGTCACACAAGCGTAAACTTACGTCTAACATTGCAACCTCAATGTTCCAAGAATATGCTTGACTGGTTTATTCTGTCTTGGGTCTTGAAGTGTGACCTTATATCAAACATTGTAAGCTTATATAAGAATGTAGACGATTACCAAGAATACCATCTGGTGCAATACCACAAAGACTGTAGTGGAGCAAGGTATTAGCAATGCATTATATGTTAACATGTGTAAATTACATGACAAATGTTCAAATCTAAATTTAAAACCGTGTAGGTATACAGAATATAATTCATATGATTTTGAAGCAAATATTGATCCAGATAGCAACTTTTACAATGCCATACATACTAAGTGCATGTATTACACAGATGAACAATTTACTAATAAGTTTAAAAACATATCAGGTTTATTTATTATACACCTCAGTTGTAGAAGCTTGAAATAAAATTTGTGACATGACAGGAATACCTTTGAACACAAGCGAACACTTTGAAAAGCATACATTAAACAGTTATCAGGTGCACCACATGGACAGAACATCAACAAGTGGAGGAGTTGTGAATAATAAATTAACATGTAAAGTATTACAACCAATGTCAACAACTATAGATAATGTATTAGAATGTTTAACAGTTGAACTGAGCCTTGCTAACCATAAAAATATAATTATTAGTACTTGGTATAGGAAACCTGGTATAAAACATACAGAAACGAGATGACAACATTGCTAAGACATTGTGAAAAGGATTAATAGAGCAAACTGCTACAGGAGCAAAGCAATAATGTAAAAGAGACACGGAAAATACTTAGACTTTTGTTCATGACAATAAATCACTAAAAAATAATAAGTATATAGCAAATGGCTTTAAGCATTTTTTTTGTAAATATTTCACCAAATCCAGAAAATTTAGAATGTAAATATTTATGACTATATGAAAAAAAACCTATATTATTTGATTATGTCAATGAGAGTAATGTTATAAATGTTGTTAACAAACTAAAGAACAAAGTGTCCAAGGACTGCAACGATATAAATATGACTTAGGTTAAAAAAAAATTGATCAGATTGTAACACCTTTCACATATATTTGCAATCAGTCTTTTGTGACAGGCGCTTTCCCTGAAAAAATGAAAGCTGCAAAAGTAATTCCCTTATATAAAACTGTAAAAAAATATGTTCACAAGGCCTGTATCAGGCCTGTATCATTATTGCCCCAATTCTCGAAGATATTCAAAAAGTTATTTCATGACAAATTGGATACCTTTTTTGAAAAGCACAACGTATCAAGTGAGAGTCAATATGTTTTCAGATCCAACAGACCTACATCATTCGCTTTACTAAAATTGATCGAGGAGATAACTTCTGCTGTTGAAAAAAGCTACTGTGGGGGTGCTTGTCGATTTAAAAAACCTTTGTTACTATAGATCATGAGTTACTACTCAAAAAGGTAGACCACTACGGTATTAGAGGTGTTGCATATAATTGGATAAAGAGTTACCCCAGAAATAGGAAACTATATATTAGTGTACAAAATTGTGATTCTGATGTATTCAGTGTAGTATGTGGGTTACCACAAGGTTAGATTTTAGGGCCCATGATATTTATATAGTATATCAATGACATATGTAATGTGTCAAAGTTACTCAAATTCATGTTATTTGCTGATAATACAAATATTTTGCAATGCAATATATATATATCTTAATAATATGTTATGCATGGAAATAAAAAAAACTAAATACATGGTTTGTAATAAATAGATTATAATTAAATGTAAGCAAGACTAATTACATGACAATTGGAAATCAGAAGATATAATATAAATATATGTATCAGTGGAATTCCTATAAACAGAGTGCATATGACAACATTTGTGGAGGTAATAATATATGATAAATTCAATTGGAAAGAGCATATTAAAATGATACAATCAAAAGTCTCAAAAACAAATGCAATACTTTTCAAAATAAGTCACGTTTTAAATAATAAAGCACTCTATGTTCTATACTGTTCATTGGCTATACCATATATGATGTACTGTGCAGAGATCTGGGAAAACACAGGTAGAACCAACGCATTACCTTTATTTATATAACAAAAAAGCTAATAAAGATTGTTTGTAGAGTTAAGAGACTCGATCATATTACTCCTTTATGTTCTTGATAATGGCGTCGTCAGCTGTGTACTAGCTAAAACCAGCCAGCCACATTTAGCAGGTGTGCGAGCAGAACGTGTACCGAGACGAATACATACAGATATTATTAGGTTGGTGAAGGTAGGAGCAAGCCACCGTTCTACTGAGTGTTTGCCAAAACGAGCCTGCTAGACCTAATTTCGAACATTTGTATTAACCACCCCACTTTTGACAAAGTGCCACATCAAAGATTACTACTTAAATTAAAAGCCCATGGTATCGGGGATAGCATAACTGACTGGATAGAACAATGGCTGACTGACAGAAGACAACGAGTTGTAGTAGATGGAGAAGTTTCAAATTGGAAATCGGTTTTGAGTGGGGTACCTCAAGGATCAGTATTAGGACCTATATTATTCTTAATTTATATCAATGACTTGGACGACAGTATAACAAGTAACGTACTGAAATTTGCGTATACAAGCGTGGAGACCATATCGTAAGAAGGATATAGATACGCTTGAACGCATACAAAGGAGAGCAACTAAAATTATTCCAGAACTGAGAGACCTTAGTTATGAAGAACGCCTGAAAGAATGTGGTTTAACAACTCTAGAGACAAGGAGGTTAAGAGGAGATCAGATTGAAGTTTTTAAGATATTGAATGGGTATGAAAATATTGATAGAAATATGTTTTTCTCACTCAAGAAGGAAGGAAGGAAGGAAGCACTCGTTCTCACAGAGGACAATAAATGAATGGAACAAATTGTCTACAGATTGTGTAACTGCTAGCAGCGTGAATATGTTTAAAAACAAGGTTGACACATATCTCAGGAGGGCGGGCTATAAGTAGATGAACATTGTTGGACTCTCGATAAGCCAATGGCTTCCTTGTCCACTTGCCATCTGGGCCTTTGGCTTGGATGGCAAATCTTGTTAAATCTTGTTAAAATATCGACCACGTCGCTCCATACTCCACTCAACACCGCCATGTCACCCAAACAACGAAAACACAATAGACCAGACACCGAACCAGTTGCCAGCGCAGACATGGCAGACATTGACACCAGCATGATCTTAAAAATGATATCCCTTCTGGAAGACAATAGAATCACACAAAAACTCAAAACAATCCTGTTCCCGCGGGATCTGGTCAAAAAATCGACACACTACATCAAAAATTAGCCAACCTCTCAGCACAATTGTCCGACAAAAATAGTGCATCTAGAAAACAGAGTAGAAAATCTCGAGGATGAACTGGACTCGATGCAGCAGTACTCGAGACGGCCAAATCTCCGCATCTCACGCAATGACCTGGAACGATGCCACCGACTCGGACACCCAGACAACGGCCAGACAAAGCCGAGAACCACTATTGTTCGCTTCCACAGCGAGCGCTGTAGAGACTCTGTGTATCGTGCCAGGGGCGGTCTCAAAGGCTTCAACAAAACTAGCCCTACCGAAAACCGCATCTTCGTCAACGAAGACCTCACACCAAGGCGCTCCAAACTTGCGTTCGAAACTCGAAAACTGAAAAAGGCTAAACAATTAATGACGGCCAGTGGGAAGATTGTAATCAAAGACAACCGCAACACGATCTGCGAAATCACGAGCTTCAAAGACATTCTCAAATATGCGTAGACTATATAACGCAGCGAGTGCCGTAGGGACTCTGTGTATCGTGCCAGGGGCGGACTCAAATACTTCAATAAAACTAGCCCTACAGAAAACTGCATCTTCGTTAACGAAGACCTCACACAAAGTCATTCTCAAATGTGCGTAGACTATGCAAAACAAAGACAATAATAATTCAGCGTCATGCCTTATTATTTAAATTTGCCTTATTTGTATTTTTTTTCAAAGTAAAATGTCACGTCTAATTTTTTTTATATCATTTCCGTTCATTCATATCAAGTTGAACAGAATAATTGCATTGTGTGATGAATTTTTGACAAACCTAAGTTGTGAACTTTTATTATATTATTTATTATTTATCTTCGTTCATTTAAATCCCTTACAGTGTTTAGAAAAACATTGCACACCCAATTGTATAGGAATGCATCATATGGTTTAGTAATGTTCTTCAGTATGTTATGTATGTGATGTATTGTTGATTAACCTAAATTGTCACCTTTAACTATAATATATATATATTTTTTTCATTTATGTTCATTTAAAAGCTAAGGCAATGTTTAGATAAACATCGCATTCCCCATAATTATTGGGGTACATAATTTGGTTTAATTGTTTAGAATGTTTGGTAATTTTTTTTTCTAAATTTGTTATGTCTACGTTTTAAATATGTTCAACTTAAGATCAGATGTTACTTTTCATCTTATTTAAATTTTTTATTATGGTTTAGTAATGTATATCCTATGTTTTGCCTGTAATGTCTTTTTGTTCTACTTAAGATTTTACCTTTCACTTATTTTTTATCCAATCTTTAATTAACACGCAGTGCTTATATCAACATTGCACGAACTCGTTTTTTTTTTCCGAGATAATTTATATAAGAGAATGAAGCTAACAAATCCTAACTCACGGGAATACGAAATAATGGGTATAAACTTAAAAACATATAACACTAAAGAGAAGCATACGTGCATCCAAACAATATTATTTTGCGTCCACCTTCGCTAAATATAAATTTGACATCAGAAACATATGGAAAACTATAAATGAAATTATTTCAAGAAAAAACAACAAGAAATGTTTTCCCGAATCTTTTAATATAAATAACAAAGAAACTACAAACACACTAGAGATAGCCAACGCATTTAATAGTTTTTTTTTTACAAACATCGGTTCCAATCTTGTCAATAATATAACGTACTCAGGAGATAAAAATGTCAAGCACTACCTCAAAGAAAATTTAAACTGTAAATTCACACTTAATAACGTTGATGAACTAATTGTACAAAAAACAATAGACAATCTTCCGTCTAAAATAGTACAGGAATTGACGACATTTCAACTAATTTGGTAAAACAAATTGCACCAATAATAATAAAATCTTTAACGCTATTTATAAATAAAGTTTTTAGCACGGGGATATTCCCCGAAAAATTAAAGGTGGCCAAAGTAATTCTACTGTTTAAAAGGGCGACCGCACAATAATTAACAACTACATACCAATTTCCCTTCTACCAGCCATATCAAAAGTATTGGAAAAATCATGGGCAATCAACTATCTTCCTATTTCGAAAGTAAGAAACTTTAAAAAAAATCAATATGTCTTCCATTCTGGTCACTCGACTGAATACGTAGCCTTAGAACTGATAGACAGAATAACAACCGAATTGGATAATAATGAGGTACCGTTCAGTATATTCCTTGATCTCTCTAAAGCGTTTGTTACTTTAGACCATAACACATTACTATATAAATTAAACCATTATGGTATTGAAGGGGTACCTCGGAAACTATATGAAAGCTATTTATCAAACAGAACACAATATGTAGAATTTGCTTATGTAAAATCAGAAACCTTATCAATAGCAACTGGTGTACCCCAGGGCTCCATTCTTGGACCAATTCTCTTTATTATTTATATTAATGATTTTTCACAAGCCAGCCAAATTTTCAACTTCATAGCAGATGATACCTCTTTGTTAAGTAAAATGAGCAATTTCACAAATGCACATAACGATGATGCTGATACACTAATAAATAAAGAACTCTACAAAATTAATGAATGGCTAGAAATAAATAAACTTTCCCTTAACGTTATCAAATCCAAATTCATGGTTTTCCACATGCCAAAAAAAATTCAAAACACCTGTTCCTAAAATAAATAATATAATAATAACAAAGGTTGACGATTTAAATTTCTTTGGATTTACTTTGGATACCCAACTAAATTGGAAAAAAACACTCAAACAAATGTTCTAGAATAATCGGTACACCAAATAGGCATAAACTAGTACTGACTATGAGAATTAAAATTATGCTATATAACACGTTATTAGTACCACATATAAACTATCGTTTAATGACATGGGGGTTCCAATGTCAAAGAATTAATCAACTTAAGAAAAGGTCAATACGAATAATAACGTTGAGTAATTTCAATTCACATACTGACCCGCTATTTAAAAAAATAAACTTACTAAAAGTGAATGATATGCTAGAACTTCAAAAATTTAAATTTTATTATAAATTTATACATAATAAATTACCTACATACCTACACCATTGGCAGATAGCAACAAACTCCAAGATATATGGTCATAATACACGCAACCAAAATAAAATTCACATTTATGGTACAAAGCATACTTTTGCAAAACAATGTCTTAAATACAGTTTACCAAATACTATCAACAATATCTCTCAAAGTGTGAAAGACAAACTTTATACACACAGTTTATAGGGTTTAATAAATTATGCAAAGTATCATATCATTCAGAATTACAAAAACACGTGCACAATCATCAACTATTATACCTGTACATACATGTGCATTCAACTTCAATGATGTTAGCTACACTCAAACACTATAAATACATTTTCACTTTCTCACCTCACTACATACTATGAACATACACCACAGCGGCATAATAAAACAACAATGCAGGTTTTAATTGACGGTGGACTTTACTTTACTTTACTACATTTTAATGTTAACAACTTTATACCTATATTCTCGGCTTTCCTCAGAAACTAAAATAAAAGAATACGACGGGTGGTTCCTACATTAGCGACTTTTAATAAGTCTTTGTGGGAGTCTCCATGATCCTCTCTGTATACAGTAATATTTTATTACGTAGAATTATATACTGATATATTAGTATTATTTAATGCGTGTACATTTTGGATCTAATAAATTACTCACTTACTTACTTTATTTTTTCAATTGAATACTTTGCAAATATTTGATTTAATTAAGCTGAGAACGGCTGTAGTAATGTACAAAGCACATAATAACATTTAACCTATGAACATGCAGAATTTATTTGCACGTAGCTTAGAAGCTCGTCACACCAGACAAGTAAATATTTTTAAACGAATGTATGTTCGAACTCATATGTCTTTATCGGTCTATGGTGTAAAACTTTGGAATGCAAAAAAATACGATTTGAGAAGCCGTCGAAATATATATGTTTTTAAAGAATGTTATTAGGATACTTGTAATGCTAGCCATAATATTAATTAATTGTGATTATTTCGTCTTGCAAACTGAACTATTATATTGGATGTGTTATATTGATATTTTTTTTTGTTTTCCATTACACGTGAAAATATTCTTCGTTGCCAAATATGTTTGATGGGTGGAGCAATTATTTATAAGGTGTGTTACTTCAGCTTCCTCCTTTCCCAATATTGTATTTCATGTACAAAAAAATGAACAATGTTGGAAATAAATAAATGATGATGAAATTACAATGGTGATAAACAACATTTACAAAACGATCTAGACAAATTAGCTAAATGGTATAAAAAGTGGCAGATGTTATTACATTTTGAGAAATGTAAATGCCTACATACAGGGACACGGGAACTTGGATGTAAACTATAAAATGGGATATACTGTTCTAGGCACTACTGTAAAAGAAAAGGACTGATGTAAAAGTTTCAGAGCGGTGTGGTATTGCAGCTTCAAAGGGTTGATTAGGAGAAATATAACATACAAGGAAAAAAGGTAATCATAATGCATACTAGCGTGGAGACCATATCGTAAGAAGGATATATATATATATATATATATATATATATATATAAATATAAATATATATATATATATATATATATATAATTTTAGCTGATCACCTCGTTCAAGCGTTAAGCTAATAATTATATATATATATATATATATATATATATATATATATATATATATATATATATATATATATATATATATATATATATATATATATATATATATATATATATATATATAAATATATATATATATATATATATATATAGGTAATAGTACTCATAACACACACGCTCACGCACACGCACACGCACACACATACATATATGTACATATATATATATATATATATATATATATATATATATATATATATATATATATATATATATATATATATATATATATATATATATATATATATATATAATTATTAACTTAACGCTTGAACGAATATTGAACCTCAAATATTGAGGTGAGCAACTAAAATGATTCCAGAACTGAGAAACCTTAATTATGAAGAACGCATACAATTGTAGTTTAACAAATCAAATAACTTTCATTTTACATATCCAAGGTTTAACAAGATTTAACAAGATTTGCCATCCAAGCCAAAGGCCCAGATGGCAAGTGGACAAGGAAGCCATTGGCTTATTGAGAGTCCAACAATGTTCATCTACTTATAACCCGCCCTCCTGAGATATGTGTCAACCTTGTTTTTAAACATATTCACGCTGCTAGCAGTTACACAATATGTAGACAATTTGTTCCATTCATTTATTGTCCTCTGTGAGAACGAGTGCTTCCTGATGTCCAATCTACATTGATCCTTTACTAATTTTACCTCATGTCCTCTAGTTCTGCTATCCTTCTTGAGTGAGAAAAACATATTTCTATCAATATTTTCATACCCATTCAATATCTTAAAAACTTCAATCTGATCTCCTCTTAACCTCCTTGTCTCTAGAGTTGTTAAACCACATTCTTTCAGGCGTTCTTCATAACTAAGGTCTCTCAGTTCTGGAATCATTTTAGTTGCTCTCCTTTGTATGCGTTCAAGCGTATCTATATCCTTCTTACGATATGGCCTCCATGCTTGTATACAGTATTCTAAATGAGGTCTAACTATTGCTTTGTAAAGAGGTATAATTAATTTTTTCCCTTGTATGTTATGTTTCTTCTAATCAATCCAAGAATTTGATTACCATTTGAAGCTGCAATACCACACTGTTCTGAAACTTTCATATCAGCGCTTATTGTAACTCCTAAGTCCTTTTCTTTTACAGTAGTACCCAGAACAGTATCTCCCATTTTATAGTTTACATTCAAGTTCCTATGTCCTGTATGTAGGCATTTACATTTCCCAAAATTGAACAACATCTGCCATTTCTCAGACCATTTCACTAATCTGTCTAGATCGTTTTGTAAATGTTGTTAATCACCATCAGTATTAACCTTTCTAAACAGTTTTGTGTCATCCGCAAATTTCAGTACGTTACTTGTTATACTGTCGTCCAAGTCATTGATATAAATTAAGAATAATATAGGTCCTAATACTGATCCTTGAGGTACCCCATTCAAAACCAATTTCCAATTTGAAACTTCTCCATCTACTACAACTCGTTGTCTTCTGTCAGTCAGCCATTGTTCTATCCAGTCAGTTATGCTATCCCCGATACCACGGGCTTTTAATTTAAGTAGTAATCTTAGATGTGGCACTTTGTCAAAAGCTTTCTGAAAATCTAAGTAGATAATATCTACTGGCGATCCCACGTCTATCCACTTAGTGATTTCTTCTAAAAAACATAACATATTTGTTAAGCATGACCTCGCTTTAAGGAATCCATGTTGAGATGAATTTAATAATTTATGCTTAACGAGGAATTCCACCATATGGTCTTTAATTAACCTTTCTAATAATTTACAAATCACTGACGTTAAACTCACTGGTCTGTAATTCTCTGACTTATTTCTCGAACACTTTTTAAATAATGGTATGATGTTTGCTTCTTTCCATTCAAACGGAACAACTCCCTCTTTTAATGACAAGTTGAATACTCTTGCAAGTGGTATACTGATTTGTTCTACTGTTTCCATTAGTAATTTTGGAGGAATCCCATCCACTCCCGGTGATTTGTTATCCTTCATTGCCTTTATTTTCTTAGCTACCAATTCTGGAGTTACAACTAACGGACCTAAATAGTCAGATTTAGCCCCCTGAAATTTAGCATCAGCAACTGGTAATGAACTAATATCTTCTTTGGTAAACACTGAACTGAAGTAACCATTTAGGTCTTCCGCCATTAAAAACCCCTGTGATATTATATTTCCAGCACTGTTTTCTAGAGGTCCAACCTTGTCTTGTACGTTTTGTTTACTCCTGACATATGCATAAAACTCTTGCTGTCATTTTTTATGTTACATGCTAGTTTTTGCTCATAGCTTCTTTTAGATTGTCTGATTTCAGTTGTAGCTGCATTAAGTGCCTCTTTGTATTTTGCATAGTCTTCGTCCTTTCTGGTGCGCATATAAACCCTCCACATAGTTTGTTTTAGCATTATTTTTCTAATAGCCTCTTTTGACAAGTGTTTCTTTCTATACCGTTTTCCTTGTTTTTGGAAGGGAACAAATTTATCGATGATACTCTCAATTTCATATTTTAGAATATTCCAACATTCAATTGCGGTCTTATTCATCAGCATGTTATTCCAATCTAGCTTTGCTAAGTATTTTCTCATATCTTTGTAGTTACCTTTGTGGAAGTTTCTCTTGTACGTTTTCTTATTTTTACTTTCTGATTTTACATTGATGTCAAAATGTATTTGATTATGGTCACTATTACCCAATGGTTCAAATATTTTTACATTGTCCACTAATTCTCTTTGTGATGACAAAACTATATATAATACATTTTCTCCCCTGGTTGGTTCTAGTACGTGCTGAGTAAGAAAGCTATCCTGGATTAAAAATAGAAATTGTTGGTCCTCAATCCCTGTGCTCTCTAGAGAATTCCATTGTATGTGTCCATGGTTAAAATCTCCCATTATGATACATTCCCCTTTACTAACTTCCTTTATAGCGTTTTTTATTTTTGTGTTGTCCTCTTCGTTTATGTTTGGACTTCGGTAAACTAATCCAATAGTTAATTTTGAATTTCCTGAAACAATTTTGCACCAAACAGCTTCATCGCAATCTGCTTCCATTTCTAGTTTTATTTCATAAGCCTGAATAGATTCTTTAACATATAAAATAACTCCCCCGCCCCTTCTTCCTATTCGATCTTTCCTAAACATTACATATCCTGTCAGTCCTAATTCAGCATCTGTTATATCTATGTTGGCCCATGATTCAGTTATACCAATTATGTGAGGGTCAATATCTTCTACCATAATGTTTAATTCGTTTTTCTTATTTACTATGCTCCTTGCATTTAAACATACGCATCTATAACATTTTTCAGAGATGTTTTTCGGATGATTTGATATTGGTTTATCTGTGCTAGTGGCCTCTTGTTCTGCTTGAGACACCTCTAGGTAACCCCCCTGCACTTCTAGTTTAAAGAATGTTTACTTCCAAAAATATTTGTCATTGTACCCAAGTCACTATCTACTGCTGCTGAAAGTTTGTCCGCGAATACTGCCGCCCCCTTTCCACTTAAATGAAGCCCATCCTTCATGTACATATCAGCCCTCCCAACAAAACTTCCCCATAAATCCACAAATCCAACTTCCTCTTCCCTACATAACTTCTGGACTAACATGTTAATTGCCATCCCCCGACAATTTCGATATTTGTGACCCCTCCTGCCCATTACAGGTAAAATCCCTGACAGTATTACCTGCTCAACCCGCGTCTGTTTTAGTGTTCTGACCCACTGCCTATATTTCCTAACTATGGCAGTTGTACCCTCCCTCTCTACGTTATTTGTCCCTACGTGTACTAAAACAGATCCACCCTTACCCGAGCCTACGATGTTTTTTACCCTCTCAGTTATCGCCTCTATTTTGGCTCCAGGCAAGCAGACCACCACATCATCTCCCTTGTTTAAGACTCTGTCGGTCTTCCTAACTATCGAATCCCCCACAAACACCCTCGCTCTCTTCCTCACCCCCTCTATCACTGCTGCAGAATAACTCTTCCGTTCGATCCCCTCCATCACATTCTGTCCTGACCCCTTCCCTCCTGTCTCCTTCGCTCCTGTCTCCCCCACTTCCCACTCCTTTGCTCTTGTCTCTCCAACTTCCCTCTCCTTCACTCCGGTTGTTTTCCCTCCCGTCTCCCCCACTCCCTTCTCCTTCCCTCCTGTCTCCCCCACTCCCTTCTCCTTCCCTCCTGTCTCCCCTACTCCCCTCTCCTTCGCTCCGGTTGTCTTCCCTCCCGTTCCTTTCCTTCCCGTCTCCTTACGTCCTGTCTCCCTACGACCTGTCACCTTCCCTCCTCTCAGCTTCCTCCCAGGCTGCGGTGAGCTCTCCCTAGCATCTCTTGTGTCTTTCCCCACTTTATCATCTACTGTTCCCCCACCGGAACTACTGGCACAACCCCCCTGTTCCCTTCCCACCATTGCCACAACGAGCAGCCTCAGCTCTTCCAACTCCACCTCTAGTTCCTTCATCTTCGTACATCCCCTACACTCAAAACTAAAACTATCTGCCTGGACCTCAGCCCAGGACTTCTCGCACCCAGACTTGACGAAGTCCACCCAGTTACTGCAACTGCCACAATTTAAGTGCCTTGTGGCCTTTAACTGCCGTTTGCACGGCGCCATCATACAATTTAGTTTTAATTAGTTTGCAACGTTAGCCTTGAATAAAGCTGTTTTTGTGATCAAAAGAACACTTTAGTCTAATATACTTGCTAACTGTGTCTTCTATTAACCTCGCATGAGAAAAAAAACCTGCCACCTAGCGAATACGGAGAACACTGTGTAACAAAACAACGAAGTCAGTGTGTACTAATTTACGCTAAAATCCTGCTGTTAATTCCTTTTTACCGAAAACGTTTACTACCACTATGTCAGATATTACCTTATGTATGTAATTTAAGTAAATAGATCAATTTATCTTATATATATATATTAGCCAATGTAAAACTATTCACTATGCTATCTCAATTTTCGAATAGTAAACAACCCTATTATCGCTCGCTGAATTCCTTGACAGAATCCGAAACTAACTTACTCTAAAATACTCCCTCTGACTAATAATTAACAAAACCTGTTTCCTAACATATGTCTACAATACGTTTGTGTATAATATATATTCAATAGTAATACTTATTCTATTTGATATACCGCGTTTTTCTGTAAATGATCTACACCAAATTCAAGTCGCTGCACCAAGTCCAAGTAGCCGGAAGTCGGATTGTTTAGTTTACCTGGTAGAGGCTTTCATCAACGTGTCACGTTGATTTCATCAGTACCTATGACGCTTGATGACGTCATCGTACACGTGTGGCAGTTCATAATTGCCCTCGTCTCTGTTGATGGGTGTTGTAGTTTTTCTGATCCAGATGGCTTCTTTGATGTGCCGGATTCTTCGGTTGGGTTCCTTGTCTACAACGTTCACTCCCTCCCAGTCTATGATATGGTTTTCAGTTGTTGCATGGTCTGTAAGGGCGGATTTATTGATGGTAGACATCAATCTTTTTTTCCCGCTCCTTGTGTATTTCTCTTTTTCGTGTTGTCTACATCCTTTCTGTGTTCCTCCAGTCGTGTTTTTAGTAGTCTTCCTGTCTCCCCAATGTACTCAGCACCACAGTTCTTGCATGGTATTTGGTACACCAGTTCACCCTGTTCTTCTAGCTCTACTTTGTCTTTGGGATGTGCCAACAAGCGCCTGAGGGTGGTGTGGGGACGCATAGTTGTTGCTACTCTATATTTCTTCAGTACTCGGTGTACTCTCTCTGAGACCCCCTCTACGTATGGGATGACTACTTGGCTCCTGTAATTTATGTCATTTGTTTTTTTCTTGTTCTTTTTCTTCTTACAGCTATCTGTCACCTTGTTCAAGGCCCAGGACGGATAGCCACATACTCTTAGAGCTTCTCTCAAGTGTTCCACCTGTTCCTTCTTGTCCCCCTCCTCTGAAGTTATCGTCTCACACCTGTGCATAAGGATTCTGACCACTCCTAACTTCTGATGTTTGGGGTGGTGGGACGCAAAGTTCAAGTATTGGTCGGTGTGTGTCTTCTTCCTGTACACTGTAGACTTCACACTGCCATCTTCCTTTCTGGTGAACTTCGCATCCAGGAAGGGCATGCTGTTATTCTCTTCATCTTCCCGCGTGAAAATGATGCTCCCTGTGGGGTCTACAGTGTTCATGTGTTGTTGTAATTTCTTTGCCTTTCCCGTGTGTACCAGGCAAATTACATCGTCCACATATCGTTTCCAGTTTCTCGGTTGGCAATCTACCGGTGCTGTTGCTATTATTTTCTGCTCCAGGCCCTCCATGTACAAGTTGACAACAATGGGGGACACCGGACTGCCCATGGCTACTCCAAATTTCTGCTGGTAAATTTATCCTTCAAATCTGAAGTATGTCGTCTCCAGGACAAATTTCAACAACTGCATGATGTCGTCTACGTTTAGGTTTGTTCTCTTCTTTAGTGTCTTGTCATTCTCTAGCCTTTTTCTAATGATTTCGCACGCTTCTTTGATCGGGGTCTTCGTGAACAGCGACACAACATCATATGACACAAATGATTCTCCTTCTTCTACTCTCAGCTATAGACTGGGAGGGAGTGAACATTGTAGACAAGGAACCCAACCGAAGAATCCGGCACATCAAAGAAGCCATCTGGATCAGAAAAACTACAACACCCATCAACAGAGACGAGGGCAATTATGAACTGCCTCACGTGTACGATGACGTCATCAAGCGTCATAGGTACTGATGAAATCAACGTGACACGTTGATGAAAGCCTCTACCAGGTAAACTAAACACACCTTGGATACGTAAAATGAAAGTTATTTGATTTGAAAATGAACTATCCTGAAGAATGTTCAGTAATAATGTAGTTTAACAACCCAAGAGACAAGAAGGTTTAGAGGAGATCAAATTGAAGATACGACTCCGGATGTCACTGCCGGCTAGACGACGCCGGATGTCCCTGCCGGCTAGACGACGCCGGATGTCACTGCCGGCTAGACGACCCCGGATGTCACTGCCGGCTAGACGACGCCGGACGTCACTGCCGGCTAGACGACCCCGGATGTCACTGCCGGCTAGACGACGCCGGACGTCACTGCCGGCTAGACGACGCCGGACGTCACTGCAGGCTAGACGAGGGACACAGAACTGAACAAAGGACGCAATGAGGAAGACAGTGAAGGCGCGTCAACACCAACAACCCTTCGTGAACTGTGGACATCGGGAGGTGTGGTTACAGTATCAGTTGTACAATAACTGCACGACAAAAGTGCGTTCGTTTATCTGCCGTGACAACGATAATGCATTTTTGTTGCTCAACTGGAAGGAAGACGTTGGATTTCCACACTGTCTTTAGTAATTTCGAAATGAATAGCGACGCAGTAGACGTGTAATTTGAACTCACCCCGCACACGTCTGACTTAAACGCTCAGAAGAAGTTTTTTACTACCAGCGTGTGTTGGTTTGTATGCCCATGCTGCCTTTTTTAAGCTTTTTTAGGCAAGTCATTTGTTGGCTGTACATTGTCAGTTTGACAGTCAGTATGCCAACGAGGCGCAGGACCGGCACATGTAACACGCGCCAACCATACGCATATCATGATCTCTCTGGCAGAGAGACACGAGGCTGTCACGCGGGCTGTCACGCGGGCTGCGTCGACAGTCATGAGTGATTCCACAGGTGGCGTTTATGCGCGAGGTCACCGACCATAATCAGAATAATATCGAGGATAGTCTGGACGCTCTGCGCTGTCAGCGCGCGCATAGAAATAATATATGTAATTTATACATCAACATGTACGTGGAAATAAGCTTGTTTGTATTAATTATTCATTGAAACGGCCAATATGCGTGAGGTTTACAGATAGCTGCGTGAGTGCGTGGTAGCCCAAACAAAGTAAAGGTTTGGACAACAAATATAGTTTTAACAAAATGGGTTTACCTTCGTTTAAGGCACAATGAATTAAGCATACCGTTCGAAACTGTCTTCTTTTTGCTGCAAGACGACCCCTTGCATGTTTTCGTGACCTTGCCACTGAACGGGTCTGTAGAAAACTCGTCCTCCGAGACGCCTTTCACCATTATACACCAATGGCAGGTAACCGCAGGGGGCCGAAGCTTGGCGTCAGCTGTGGGATTAAGCAAAGTATTAACTTAATGCGTGCGTGCGTGCGTGCGTGCGTGCGTGCGTGCGTGTGCGTGCGAGTACTTTATATGTTTCGGTGGTGCGGGACGGGCGTTGGAATCGACGAGCGAATCACACGTTATTGCGAGTAGTAGTTGATTTATCTATTTAGGTATTCATAATACTGCGTAATAGAATAGAATAGGTGACAAGCTACTTTCAAGAAAGATATACGTTCATATGTCACTCATGTGAGCAAATGGTAGATGTGTTTATCTTCTCATTGTCATTTACAAACAATGTAAACGGTTGCAGGAAATACTCCACAATTTGCCAGACATACACGAATAACAATCTTTGTTAAGTTCATCAAACAGGAAATTGTAAAGCATTATCTGTCATTTTGATTGCATGACACATTTTCGCATAATCCTTCATTTTATTGATAGCACTAAATCTTTTTTTTTACTTCTAGCTTGGCTACTTACTTGTATGCGAGATCAAAACGGCCAGTAGAACACTATATGTCAGGATAGTGTTCATAGTTACTTTACCGTGACAAGAGCGATATTCGTCACACCACTGTTGCGTTCCCCGAAGACTGGCAACAACGATAATCTCGTCTCGCCTATACATGTTACGTTTGGAACACGCACCCAGGTTTGCAAATGAATAGTAATACACACCTGCACTGGGCATATTCATCACAATCAACGCGCTGTTGTCTGCCACTGTTGAATGGTTCAATGCACACAACAATTATATTTTCCGAATGAATATCGCTCGCTTTGTATGTGGAAGTATAATGGCAAATTAGAAGGAGATATATCAAGTGTGTTGTAATATGTTCCTGTTTGGCCGCGATGCATGAATGACGGATACAAGAGGAATCTTTTGAATAGCTTGCCGTGAGCTTTTTTACACGTTCATGCCACTGCAAAACGCAACGTTGACGGGTCTCATTTAGACCGGCGCTGCGTTGATTAGTTGACGTGTTTTGAATGGCGTCTGGAGGCTTCAAAGGAGAAGAGTATTTTGTTAAGTAGCAGACATAAAGTGTGTACATAGGGAGCTGTTTGCGGGAACCGATTAATCAGTAGTGTTGGGAGACGACTATGAATACGCGTATCATCGTCGTAATAACAGTGATTTTTTTTTACTGTAGCCATCCATTGTTGTTATCACAAACAATTACTGCGGTGTACACAGGGGCGGATCTAGGCTTGTTGGCAGGGAGGTCTCAGTCAGTCGTAGTCATATGTAATTCTACTTGCGAACTGGGGGGGGGGGTGGCGACACATGTGTCGTTCTACTTACATAATGGTTAATATTATCCGGCTGCTAATACTTCAGTCTTTACGTTGACACTAGTTCCGATGTAGGCCTACGTAGGGGAGACCGGGCCTAGTCCGCCCCCTTGGATATTCTAATAAATTTAGAGACTGTATTTGTAGAGCTAGAGGATCAGTTTCGGCCTTGAACGAAAATTATCTTGCCCACATTTGTACTATCAACAAATGCCAAAACTGTAACAAGACAGTATCCAAATCTGACTCTTAGTAGACCTACCCAAGCAGGCGCAGACTTGCCCTATGTCGGGACAAATCCGCCGAGGGGCCGGCGCAAGTTCGTCCCACACGTACATTAAGCTGCAAGTACACAAGAACAGTGCAGTTTTGTTTTGTGTTGATGTTAAAAAACGTCATGTTTGTGACACACATTTGTTAGAAACTTAAAATCCTCACAAATTATGTGTATCTATGAAATAAACCAAGCAAAAAACAAGGTTTGGCACTGCATCGGCTAGAAAATGGAGAAATCAAAACTGGTTTCGCCACTTGTTTTTTATAGAAAATAACACTAAACTGGACAATTCGAAGTCTTTTTAAGAGTGCGTGGTTTATGTTCACAAGTGATCCTGAGCATTTTACATCAGATATCCTAGGGACGAACTTGCCCCGTGGCACATAGGCGGACGTGCCACAACACAGAGACATATTTGGTGGGCGGCAACTAAATATCACTAACACTGGATAGAGCAATAACGCAAGATCGAAACAATAGCTCTGATATAAGAGCTTTACTCCGCACTCTGAATGTCTAACCAAATGCCACTTATAAGTGCTGAAATTTGATCGAAAAAAAATTACTTTCGGCCACCGAAAACTCAGTTTTCTAGCTCACAACTTTCCAGCCAGCATCTAATTTAGACGTTTACGTACGTTCAAAATAATAGGCCAACAGATTTATTGTTGAAGGCTGCCATATTGGAATTTTGCAAATATGTCCATAGATACTATTGTTGGAGTCATCGATGCCTCAAGCCTCCACAAGCTAAATGGCACTTAGAAACGATGCGAAATTCCAATTCTAATTGTATATATGACTGAAACACTGATATAATGGCGGCCATATTGGATTTACTCATTAAAAAAAATTGCTCAAGGGTGCCAGGGTGGATTCTGTTCCTTGGTGTCCATGAAAAACGTAATTCTTACTCCGTCTCTAGGCATACCCCCTTGGCTGCCCGACTATGTCCTATTGTTTTGTTTACACCGTGTTCGCTAGGTGGCAGGCTTTTTTTGCTCATGCGATCATAGTAGATATAACACATTTAGCAAGTATATTGTTGTCAAAATTAAGTTAAAACCTAACTAATCCAGTTATTTAATTATTTAACAATAATCTGTTCTTTTGAAAGCAAAAACAGTCTTATTAAAGGCTAACGTAACAAGGTGAAAACACCATACACAACATTAATCTAACACAATCTAAGTTCTGTGATGGCGCCGTCCAAACGGCAGGTAAAGGCCACCAGGCATTTAGTATGCGGGAGTTGTAGCAACTGGGTAGACTTCGTCAAGTCCGGGTGTGAGAAGTCCTGAACTGAGGTTCAGGCGGATATATTTTGTTTTGAGTGTAGGGGATGTGCGAAGATGAAAGGACTAGAGGTGGATATGGAACGACCGAGGCAGCTCTTTGTGGCATTGGTGGGAAGGGAAGAGATGGGTTGTGCCAGCGGTTCTGGTGTGTGGAGAGTGGATAATAAAGTGGGGGAAGGTGATGACGCAAGAACTACTCCGTAGGTAGTCATAGAGGGGGTGATGAGGAGATCGATGGTGTTTGTGGGGGATTCGATAGTCAGGAAGACTGACAGAGTGCTAAACAAGGAGGACGACGTGGTGGTTTGCTTTCCAGGGGCAAAGATAGAGGCTATCATAGAGAAGGTGGACAAATTGTGGGTCTGGGCAAGGGAGGTTCTATATTAATACACGTAGAGACTAACAACGCAGAGAGGGAGGACACAAAGGCCATAGTTAAGAAATACAGACAGTTAGTTAGAAGAGCTAACACGTTAGTTCAGCTGCTATCTGGGGAAGAGGAAGTTGGATTTGTGGATTTGCGAATGCTTTGTTGGGAGGGCTGATATGTACATGAGGGATGGGCTTCGTCTAAGTGGAAAGGGTGCAGCAGTATTTACTGATGAATTATCAGCAGCTGTCGACAGTTGCATGGAAGCATAAAACATATTTTTGGTAGCAAACATTGTTTAAACTAGAAGCGCAGGACGGTTACTTAGTGGTGCCTCAAAGAGGACAAGACGCCACTAGTACAAACAAACCAGTAACAAAATATCCGGAAAACATGTTTGAAGCTGGCTATAAAGGCGTGTGTTTAAATGCAAGGAGCATAGTAAATAATAAAAAAAACGAATTAAACATTATGGTAGAAGATATTAACTCTCACTTAATTGGTGTAACTGAATGAGGGGGCAACAAAAACACGTCAGATGCTGAATTATGACTGACACGATACGTATTGTTTAGGAGTGATCGAGTAAGAAGAAGGGGAGGGGGAGTCATTTTATATATTAAAGAATATATTCAGGCTTACGAAATAAATTTGAAAGGTAAGCAGATTGCGATGAAGCTGTTTGGTCCAATATAGTTACACGAAATTCAACATTAGCTATTGGATTAGTTTACCGAAGTACAAACATAAACGGAGAGAATAACAGAAAAATACAAAATGCTATAAAGAAAGTGAGTAAAGGGGAATGTATCATAATGGGAGATGTTAACCACGGACACATACAATGGAAATCTGTAGAGAGTACAGGGGCGAGTACCACACTTTTAATTCAGGATAGTTTCCTTACTCAACACGTGCCAGTGGAGAGAATGTATTAGATTTAGTTTTTTTTTCACACAACGAATTAGTGGACAATAGCAAAATGCATAAGCCGTTGGGTAACAGTGATCATAATCAAATTCCAGTTTGACATAATAGTAATATCAGAAAGTACAAATAAAAAATGCAGGAGAAGCTTCGACAAATGTAAATATAAAGATATGAGAAAATACTTAGCAAAGCTAGATTGGAATAACATGCTGAGGAATAAGACCGCAATTGAATGTTGGAACATTCTAAAATATGTAATTGAGAGTATCATTGATCAATTTGTTCCCCTGAAAAAACAAGGAAAACGGTCTAGAAAGAAACACTTGTAAAAAGAAGCTATTAAAAAAATAGTGTACAAGCAAACTATGTAGCGGGTTTATAGGTGTACCAGAAAGGATGAAGACTACACAAATTACAAAGAGGCACTTAACCTAGCTACGACTGAAATTAGACAATCTAAAAGAAGATACGAGCCAAATTGTCATGTAACATAAAAAACGACAACAAGGGTTTTTATGCATATATCAGGAGTAAACAAAACGTACGAGTGTCGCATGTCTGCGAATTGTTATAATGTGAATATTTTCATGGATATGGTGAAGTAAATGTTAGAGTGTGTATAGACGGATGGCATAAACAAGTTATACAATTGTATCCAAGTGCAGTGTATGAGCCCAGCCCAGGAAGTTTAGTGTTAGGCGTAGGACATGAAGAGCTTATGCAATAATTGTACCCACGGCATTTTTAGCTTTAGGCGTGGCATATTATAGTTTAATGGGTATGAACGTAATGTGACCGTCCGTAGATTATTTATTTTGATTGGCTGACGCCGACCTTGTAATGTGGTAGGAAAGTTACCAGGCGATGGGTATAAGACGCTAAGTACTATGTATTCGAGAGGGGGCCAGAACACACAAATGTAGCAGTAAAGTTTCAACGGTGATGTCCGGCAAGGCCCGGGGAATCAGAGTGCGCCGGCAATAGCGAAGTCGCAACCCATCTACAGCTTCGCTCGCACTACGGCGGTTGAAAAAACAAACAACACAATGCCACGCCGGTAATGACAGCGCAGTGTTGGCCGTCTGCGTTGGCCGTTTCTCGTCTCCACTACCTACTGACTGCCTCCAATACGATCAGTTGTCTTCCAAGCGTGCGACACCAGTGCATCCGCATGAGCAGTCGTCACGACACGTTCGCCGTCTCCACGACGTATTGACGACCGGCCTACTGTGAGTCCAGTCGACTACGGGCAACACTGCGGCCGTATGAGACTCGTAGCGCCTGCGTGTTCAACCGGCGGTGAGACAGCGTAATCCACGGCCATTTCAGTTGTCGGCCTACTCAACCCATGACAATGAGACAAGGTTGGATATCAGTTCATTACTAGTTCCAGATGCTAAATTTCAGGAGGGTAAATCGGACTATTTAGAGCAGTTAAGTATAACTCCAGAAATGATAGCTAAGCAACTAAAGGAAATGAAGGACAATAAATCACCTGGAGTGGATGTAATTTAATATCAGTGATTTGTAAATTATTAGAAAGGTGAATTAAAAACCATATGGTGGTTTCCTTGTTAGGAATACATTATTAAATCCATCTCAACAGGGATTCCTAAAAGCGAGGTTAAGCTTAACAAATATGTTATGTATTTTCGAAGAAATCACTAAGTGGATAGACGAGGTAGATATTAGATATTATATACTTCGATTTTCAGAAAACGTTTGACAAAGTGCCACATCAAAGATTACTACTTAAATTAAAAGCCCATTGTATCGAGAACGGCATAATCAACTGGATAGAACAATGGACGACTGATAGAAGAAATGCGTGTTATAGTAGAAATCAGTTTTGAGTGAGGTACCACAAAGATCAGTATTATGACCTTTATTATTCTTAATATATATATATATATATCACTGACTTGTACGATAATATAATGTACTGAAATTTGCGGATGACACAACAATGTTTACAAGGGTTAACGATGATGGTAATAAACAACATTTACAAAACTTAAATCATATAATTCAGGAGTAAACATAACGATCTAGACAAATTAGCTAAGTGGTCTGAGAAGTGGCAGATATTGTTCAATTTTGGGAAATGTAAATGCCTACATACAGGACACGGGAACTTGGATGTAAACAATAAAATGGGAGATACTGTTCTAAGCACTACTGTGAAAATAAAGGACTTATGAGTTACAGTAAGTGCTAATATGAAAGTTTCAAAGTAGTGTAGTATTGCAGCATCAAAGGGTAATCAAATTCTTTGGTTGATTACGAGAAATATAACATAAAAGGAAAAAAGCTGATCAAAGCTCTGCATAAAGCAACAGTTATGCCTCATTTAGAGTACTGTATACAAGTATGGATACCATATTGAGAGAAGGATATACATACGCTTGACAGAATACAAAGCAGAGAAACTAAGATGATTCCAGAAGTGAGAGGCCTTAGCTATGAACAACGACTGAAAGAATGTGGTTTGACAACTGTAGAGACAAAGCGGTTAAGAGGAGATCAAATTGAAGTTTTTAGGATATTGAATGGGTACAAAAATATTGATAGAAGTATTTATTCTCACACAAGAAAAATAATAGAACTAGAGGACACGAGGTAACATTAGTAAAGGAGCAGTTTAGACTGGATATCAGGAAGTACTCGTTCTCACAGAGGACAATCAACGAATGGAAAAATTATCTATACATTGTGTAATTGCTAGCAGCGTGAATATGTTTAAAAACAAGGTTGACACATATCTCAGGCGGGCGGATTGCACATAGATTGAAAATGTTGGACTCTCGATAAACCAATGGCTTCCTTGTCCATTTGCCATCTGGGCCTTTGCCTTGGATGGCAATCTTGTTAAATCGAATTAATTTTAAACTTCATTATATTGACACAAGTGTCAGACTGAAAAGTTAAATCAGGCAAACCATGTTCATTGTAGAATCTCGATAATGACGCTGATTGGATGCTGGCGCTTCACGGGATAGCCTACACACAATGAAGTGGTGACTGTGGGTAACAACTGCACCACGTCTGTGAGGCCAGACTCTTTTCTCGGCGAATTCACGAAGCCGAGCGAGACTAAGCAAGTGTTCGCCGTTATGAACAGTGGCGCCACACTATGGGCTTTGGATTATGTCATTAAACCAGATAAGTCCTACATTTTCGGTAATAACAATTCCCTGAAGCAACGTCAAACATCAATATATCTAAATATCAATTATATACCCGATCAGTACAAAATAATTAGCTGTGACTTGAGTCAAATTGCATTTCGTTTTCTCATATGAACTCGACTCGTTAATGTGGGGCAAGACATAATGGCTAGACACACGTTTTCGAAATAAGTGTTAGTGTAGTCAATGTGTGTTATGGGGACGATGACTCGAGCCCGTTGTAAACAATGACTCGAGTCGAGTGTTTCTTGGGGACCTGGAATACAAGTCGAGTATTCATAAAATACTTAATATTAAAGATACGTCAGCATTGTCCGACAGTTAATTGTCAATATTTACATATAAAGTATTATTACATGGCATTGGTACGAGTGCTGGATTTCTTTCATAACTCATTAAACAATTTTTTTGGGTTCGACGTGGTTTGAATAACATCAATCAGCTTCACGACCGAAACATTACACAGTGGGTGGTTACTATTTAGACTTTCAATTGATGCACTTTAAACGAACGAATAGCGCCGACCGGTGATTGACTATCCTTCAAGAAACGCCCTCCAAATGAGAACGGCAAATGGGCAACATTAAACAATCGTACCCGGTTCAAGAATCTGCTGCCATGTGGCGTTGTATTCATGACCGTGTCAGTGAATAATTATGTACATTTTTTATACGAGAACTTTCTCGAGATCTCGGAGGTCTCCGAATGGTCCACATTATTCGTCAGGCAAAGCACAACACATCAGCGGAATAAAAAGCGGACGAGAGGCGACGACATTTATACTGCAGGAAAATAGTCAACGCGCACGGACAGAAAGGCGTCAGGTAGGTACTTCTCTATTTTAGCAACCATATGTTTGCTCAGAGAGTCGATTTTTTAAACCTAAGATAGAGTTGCGAGGAGATGGTGTTTTGGTTTAGCGGTGTGTTGCATTTCTCAAATCATGCAATGTTTCTTTCCCTGTATGTAGCACAGCTACTGAAGCAAAATCAAACACCAATATATATATATAAATATTAATTATATACCCGATCAGTCAAAAATTATTTGTTGTGACTTGCGTCAAATTGATTTCGTTTTCTACACATGGACTTGACTCGTGTAAGTGGGACGATGACTCGAGTCCGTTGTGAACAATGACTGGAGTCGAGTGTTTCTTTCCCACCGGAGTGCGTATTTGATTAATACTCGACTTGTATCCCTGGTCTACAAGAAACACTCAACTAGGGATACATGTCGAGTATTCATAAAATACGCACTCTAGTGGGACTTGAGTCGATACATTCACTGAAGTCACACTGGAGTCGAATCATTGATTGGTGTTGAGAGATTGCCTCGAGTCATTACATCAGTACATCACTTGATGACTGGATGGGCACCTATACCATATGGCTGGGCTTGTGTACCATATGGCTGGGCTTGTGTACCATATGGCTGGGCTTGTGTACCATATGGCTGGGCTTGTGTACCATATGACTGGGCTTGTGTACCATATGGCTGTACTCATGTACCGTGTAGTTAAGCACCAGTACCACATGGGTAGCCTCATGTACCAAATGGATGGGCACCTGTACCATATGACTGGACTCCTGTGCCATATGGCTGGACAATTGTACCATATGGCTTGGCTCCTGTACTATATATAGCTAGACTCCTGTAACATATATATATATATATATATATATATATATATATATATATATATATATATATATATATATATAGTACAGGACCCCAGCCAGGAGACCAGGAGTCGGGCCATGTAGTATAGGAGTTCAACCATATGGCATAGGTGCCCAACCATATGGTACAGGAGTTCAACCATATGGCATAGGTGCCCAACCATATGGTACAGGAGTTCAACCATATGGCATAGGTGCCCAACCATATGGTACAGGAGTTCAACCATATGGCATAGGTGCCCAACCATATGGTACAGGAGTCGAACCATGTGGTACAGGAGTCCAGTCATATGGCACAGAAGTCCAGCCATATGGTATAGGTGCCCATCTACATGGCACGAATCAAGAGAGAGAGAGTTACATATTATCCGAAATAGGTTTAATTAATTCGTTGGAAAGCATATGAATCAGAACGTAATGTGAACAAGCATAACTTACTAACACGAGGACGTAGGCGCTGTCCATCGATTCAGTTGCAACTATCTATTATCGAAAATATAACTAAACAACATATTTACAAAAAGTGGACTTATGGGGTTGTTGCACTGAACAGCACATTAGAACTCCTTGTCAATGCTTTGAGGGTTCTTTTCCAGCAGGTGGCTGCTGATGTTGTTGACCCGTCGAAATCTGGGCCTTCCTCTCGGTCTCTTTCCCGTCATCTTCATGTTTAGTGCCACTCATTATATGACCACACCGTATCAATGTATTCATCTTGATCACTTATGCAATTGAGGTGATCTTGCTATCCGTGTCGAGATGATCATTCCGCTCCCTGTCACAGTTGGCTACTCCCTCTACCATTCCTATGACTTTCATGTCTGTTGCAGTGATTCAAGTATCTTTGTTTAGGTCATACATTCACCGCCAAAATAGAAGAATAGGTCTTAACATGGATTTGTCCATGGTCCTTTCCATATCCCACAACTGTGCCCTGGCGGGTTGTATATGAGTTGACAATTGCTTGTTTAGTATCTGATCAAAGCGCTTTACACTTCAACCCCTGATAGACCTGTTCATTCCATCGCCAACTTCTCTGGGAAGCATTGAACGACACTGTAATTACTACGCGAAGACTATTAATTCACATATCCACCAATGTCTATATATTGGTACTCATTTATACAGCTGGATTAACTGAATAAAGGTGAAGTGAATAAAAAAATGCCCAAACACTAATGTGCCGCTTTGAATCTTTGAATCATTATCTGGGTTAACGCATCTTTGTTGACATGTGTGAGTGTGTGCGTGCGCGCGCGCGCGCGTGTGTGTGTGTGTGTCACGTTCAACGCCGTGTTACTCGGCTAGTATGTTAAACGTATCAGTTTGCATTGACTAAACCTTTTTGTGAATGATTTACAATTGTTTTTGCAGTAGCTCTAGTTACACAGTATAAGCGATTTTGCAAGAGAACAACAAGTGTTCATATTCCTTATATCCGTCAGCCGCTCCCATATCACGTTATGACAAACGTGCTACACAGGTTAACGCGCGGCACGTGCACTGTGCTACAAACATCACGTGCACTGTGCTACAAACAAACACTTACAACTAATGTAATAGATGCATTATTTTGCGAGGTTTGCGACATTGAGGCAGATGTATGAAATGGTCCCGTCACGTACAGATTGAAGCAGCAGCAGCCGCAGCAGCACGAACAACTCTAGTTAAAAATACACAGTCGATCGTGTTGCAGAGTCACGTTACATATCATAAACTATGTCATTATTTGGTGCGTCGTCCCTCTGCAGCAATCACTGCGACAAACTAGCAAGGCATGGAATTACTCAAATGTTGGCTGGTTTAGCTGGGATAGCTTCCCATGCTTCACGTAGCAACTGCCACAGAACACCCAATGATATGACTCTTCCAACCTATTTGGCTTAGTATCATGTACCTATCCTAAGAGTATATGCCTAATAAGATCCACATCTACGTCTTGAGTCTCAGTCAGTTTACCTTTTTTTTCCCGTGACGTTTCGACTGCTATCACCAATCCTCTTCAGACTACTACCGCTAGATGGCGACACAGTAGTCATTCTACGCAGACGTATCACTCTGGTGTGTGCCCCCCGCGGCTGCACTCTGGGTGGCCTTTCAGGAGATCATCGTAGATATGTGAGAGTCCATACCAACCCTCATCTCGATTAATGCTGACTTTGGTTTTTCTTATCTAAATCGCTTCTTTGATGCCTCATATTCTCCAGTCCGACTCCCTGTCCACAAATTTGGTCCCTCCAGATATATTATGCGATTCTGTTGAGTCATGTGTCGCCATCTAGCGGTAGTTGTCTGAAGACGATTGCTGACAGCAGTCGAAATGTCACGGGAAGAAAAAGGTTACTGTGGAATAAGTAAAAACATATTACTCATTTGAACCATCCAGTCTGATGAACGTCTTCAATCATGCCCCATGGAAACTCCTTACTACAGTTCGGCCATGGGAAGACCAGTCTGCTACGACTGTGGTGGAGATGTCGCGGAAACTGATTTCAAGTTGAAACAACATTTTAAAACATGTATTTGTTTTTGCGGGAAGTCCCATGGCAACTTGAATTCGTGTATGTCTATTTTTTATTCTAACAAACAATATACAACATTGTAAAACGAAGCGGGTTAGCTGAACAAATAGTAATATTTTTGATAAAGAATGTGATTTTGCCATATGTGTACGCTTAAACAATTTAATGGTAAAAATCACATTTTTATAATAAAAAACCCAGCATTTCTAATATTATCTTGTGACCATGGTTACGACCATACACATAGCATTTTGTGTAATGTGTGACCTTTTCATAAATAAAATGTCAACTTGGTTGGGGGAGATGAGTATTTTTTAAAGCCATGACATTAGTTTTGAAGATATGATATATGTTTTCTATTTGCATGCAGGTTAAGTGATCCCTTAAATCCAGTAATTTGAACAGTTGCGCTGAACAGAGTTGTTTCTTTTTTAATTGGACCACCGGGGAAACTTGTATTTACTGGTATTGTCCGAGTCTCCGGACATTCTTTTCCTTTGCTTGATGAGAAATACAACTCATGCCTGACATTGTCTTGTGTTTGTATTCCTGTGAACATTATAGTATAGCTGTACAAACAAAGTGGTAATTGTGTTAAAGTTCTGGTTTTATAGTTATATTTCTGACGTTTATGTAAAGCAAGAGAAATAATTCCCAATCATTTAAGATTGTTGCATTAACAATATATAGAGGGTAGATATAGCCTGGTAGTAGACAGTTTGTATGAACATGCCGAAGAGTTTAGTAAGTTCTTTTCAGACACAGTTTTAGCTCATCATATATGAAATAAATCAGACCGGCCAACGTGAGCCAGTGCATCATTGACGCTTCTATAACATCTTTCTAGGAAGAATTTTGTCTTTAGTTATCCACCCTCATATGACGCAAAACAAGATATTTGAACTTTAATAACATAGGAATATATTACTGGTGAAAATGTGCACACATGTCATTATAGTTGTTGTCATGATAGTTGCTAAAAAAAAAACCTCTAACAACAGAACAACTACCTAATTCAACATTTATAAAACTGCCAGATATTGAAATTACGGAAGCTGATATATTCCAACACAATCTGAAACTTTTTCAAGTACCAACCAGATAATATCAACCAACGACTCCGACCAACCAAGAGAATTGGGTGTTGAAATTGCACCACTGTTAATCCTAATCTTTAAAAAGACTTATACCACTGGATGAGTTCCTACAGATTGGTAAAAAGTAACTCGCCTATTTTCGAAAAAGGTAATGGATAGATAACGAAGAGACAGGCGAGAAGGCTATGGACAACATGGTACCAAGTGGCACGTCTGTAAGACAGACTATGACAGAATTGAACGGACGGAAGGGCTACTCTGAGGTAGTGACAGAAGGTGTTACGAGGAAAGCGACGATTTTTTGGGGATATCTGCCATATAAAGTGTCGTAATATAATTCGATTTCAAAGCTGGATCTTTACTGCGCTACAGACCCATCTCGCTAAAAAAACAGTCACATTTAAACTTAAGCAGGTCGTAGTTTTGTCTGTGATAAATGCTCACGTTTCTTGACTGCTTCGACGGCGGCCGCTTTTTAATGGTTGGCAGCATCTGCGGAAGCCAAAGCCAATTTCTGGTTGTCTGTCACCAAGTATCAAAGATGCAATCTTTAGAACCGCCGCACACGAGGGTCACACTTCGCAGTGTGGAGTCGTCTGTCTTCAGAAATTCGAACAGCGGTTGAAACGACGGAACGTGACATGACTGGTGCTGACGTCATGCACAAACACCTAGTCTTCGGCCTTCGTCAGCCCTGGGTCCAGAAGAACATGAGTTATATTACAGGAAGAAAGGCTTAGATATACTTGCTACACACGCCAGAGTTGCCCGGTACATGTAAAAACTGCCGGCTGCCGCGAAGTAGCGACAATTCCTTCGGTCAGACCATAGTTCATTTTCATGTGGATGGACATAATTATAGTCAACCGTGTAATTTTTGCTCCACACCATTCAGATATAAAATCACATATCGGTTTTTGAGACATTTTCGTATAAGTAATTCTACACTAATCGCATGAAGGAAACACCGTTGCGACACGCCGGTGCACTTTGTAATTACCATTCGCAATGCCCAACAACCCACGTGGATATCCAAGAAACGCAGGTCATTGGTGTTATTATTTATTGGTTTAATTCCCAGTTAGTTCCCTAATATCAAGCTAACTGCATATCGGTCTGCGCACCGTAGTCATAACATGAAATCAACTGTCGATTGAAGCTACATTTATGATGCCAACAGTAAACATAAATAATACATTTATTGGTAAAAGATATTAATAAGACCCAAACACATGATACATTAAACGTTATTCAAGTGGCGGCCTCACCCGGATAACCTCTGTTATGGAATGATCATAGAAAGTTTGTGTGACTTCAAAATAGTAAACCACCATTTTCGCCCTTCACATCATGTGCTTTTTTATGTATATAGAGGTGAATAATAAATTAAAATTTTGGGCAGTTTTTACTTACATGACATTACTCCTTATGAGTGTAATTTTGGCTTTTATTGATGCTTACCACCACCTAAAGAAGAGCACTTACTTACTGGCATTGCACCAAACAAACTCAAAAGACAGACGACAGTGCTGACTTTGAACCAGCGCGCATGAAACCCAGACCACCTGTGGCAAGGCGTCTGCTCACAAGGGGCTAGGCTCCAACGTGTCATGTCACGGCATCCATTTCTTATTATGCAGGACCAGAAATCACGAACTCTCTGTGACAAAACGAAAGTATAACTGACAGGGTAGCAACGAAATGGAGACAGAATTGGCAGACAAAACCAACTTATCTGCATTAGTTCATCCCCAAAACACCTACTCTCTGTGCTGGGTTAGATCTCCCGCTAATGGTCTGGTCCAAGTCACACCACCTGCGAAAGGGGGTTAGCAGGTTTAGAGCTGGCATGTGCCTACACTATCAGAAAGCGCCGCACGCGACTGCGGTGCTGGGTATAGCAAAACAGCAGATCATGTCGTCAACTCTTGCACGCTCTACGGCGCCTCAAATGGAGAAACTAGCGTTGCCACCCTCGAGTGGCTGCTCAACAAAACACTACACATTTAGACGGTTGACAAACGCAATGAGAAGAAAAAAATCAAACACCATGGCATTTGCCTGAAATATTTACAAAAAGATCCTGAACTATCGTGCAAGCGAATGTAACTTATAAACATATGATCCACCGTACTTATTGTTGAGTTAAAAAAGATACTATAATAAACAAATTATTATGACATGTGTTTTCAAATATGATGTTTATAAAAAAAACGTATGCAAATGTTACTTTCCGCAGAAAAAGTACAGTACAACCTGATATAAACATTGGAATGTCAATAATTCAGATGTTTTCTTGACTTCTTTTTCGACTGGAGCCTGCAACATTGATTGGGAATGTTTCTCAATATTGTCACATAAAATGCCTAAACAAAGACGCAGCGCAAACGGCGTTGTTGAACTACTGTACTGACACAAGGCATGTTGAACTACTGTACTGACACAAGGCATGTTTTTGCTTATATATGCAGTCAAAAAAGTTACACAATATTACAAATTGTTTGAACGTACCAGTGTTGTCGTGTTTCACACATCAACTGTGAATGTTGGGGCTGCTCTGGCTGCTGCTGCTGTTGCTGTTGCTGTTGTTGCTGCCGATGTTGCTGGTGATACTGCTGCTACTGCTGCGTGTGCCTGTCGTCCTCGAGCCAAAGGTGGCATGTTTATACATTTGCGTCAACGTCGCAAACTTCGAAAACGTACAAAAAAGGATCCACATATATTACCGAAGCTGTACGCATTTTTGGCAACGTGCATGTTGGGCCACACGTTTACTGACGTGTGCACGTTTGTCGTAATTTGATATGGGATCGTCTGACCCAGAGAAATAATATGAACACTCATTGTTATCATGACAAATTGTCGTACACGGTTTAGCCGATGCAAACTGATACGCATCATAACATCATAACTTTGGTCAAAAATGGGCGTTAACCCAGACAGTAGATCCGTTGTCTGTGTCTCTGTTTTCAACCGTTTTATGCATTGATATGCCAACTCCACCTAAATGTTTAGTGTCTTCAGTCAGTACACAGCACGTATCTATCTTAAATACGTTGTTCCCGTTACTTCGTAACAAATTAACGTAGTTAGTGTTGATGACAGCAATTTAGAAGAAAGATATACAAGCAGTGTCAAATCGCTTCTAAGCATAACTGACACAAACACACTCTGTCAAGACGTGCCACACATCGACGAAACAGTGGTCCTTCAAAGACACTGCAAGCTGCGCAGGCGGCCACAACCAGCAAACCATTGACCACATCGTCAACCACTGAATATGTTTGCATTTAATGGACGGATTTCCGAGATCCACTCGACTTCTCCTAAAGCTATGGAGTAGATCGACACCACAACGATACAACTGTAACTATGTTCTTTTATTCATACGAAAGACGTTAACACAGCCACAAGGAGGTTGTCGGCACATTGACAGACGTGCTTGATCGCTGCCGTGCCAGTAGGCAGGCTGTAGTGGCTGTAGGAACGTTATCGTCCGTGCCTTGAGGCCGACATGTTCAACAAGATTTAATAAGATGTATGGCTCGGTTACGCGGCGTATGTTACTATTTAATCAGTCATAATATATAATACAATATCGATTATTCGACATTTATATTTTAGCGTATATGTTATCAGACAAACTCCCAGGATGTTCTTAAACTGTGGACTTGTTATGCAACCCAAAACCCTGGCTTTGAGATAGTCAGTGAAAGGTTCACTCACGAAAGGTTGGACTTGCTAGAAACGACAGCGGGTATTACATTTAACCGTGTTTGACTCGACGACACCCTTGCTCGTGTGTTACAACCAGTAATGTAATAATCGGCCGGTAATGTAATAATCGACCGGTAATTTCGTAAATCGACCGGTAATGTAATAATCGACCGGTAATGTAATAAATCGACCAGTAATGTAACAAAAATGATGATGATAATCATTATGATGGGGATGATGATGATGTTAATAATGATGATGAAGAAGGTGATGATGAGGGTGATAAACGATTATGATGATGGCATTTAAGGGGTCATCTTAGTGGCGATACTAATGATGATGATGATTATGACGAAGATGATGATGATAAAGATTATGATGATGATGATAATGATGATAACGATGGTGATAATGAGGGTGATAAATGGTTATGATGATTATAAGGAAGAAGATGAAGACAATTAAGCTATTTTAGTGATGATGATGATGATTATGACGATGATGATGATGAAAAAGATTATGATGATGATGATAATAATGATGATGATAATGAATATAATAATATGAAAGGCATTCCATATGTCCTCCCAGAAAACATGCAGCTCACTCGTTCTGAGATTCCTATGTTAATCATACTTTTGTGAACGTCGAGTTGGTGTCAGCATGGCTAGCCATTATAAGGATGAACATTAGGATGATGATGACGATGAGGAAGAGGAGCAAGATGATGAAGGTGTCGTTGTCTTCGTCCTCATAATCGTAATAATGATCACCTTCATTGTCATCATCTTCGTCATCATCATTATCACTAAGACCGCTTAATTGTTTTAATTTTCTTCCTCTCATCATCATAACCATTTATCACCCTCATCATCACCATCATTATTATCATCATCGTCATAGTCATCATCATCGTCGTCAAAAATGTTCCCCTTAATTGTCATCATCGTCATAATCGTTTATTATCCTCATCATCACTTTCTGCATCATCATTATTAACATCATCATCATCATAATGATTATCATCATCATTTTTATTACATTATTGGTCGATTTATTACATTACCGGTCGATTATTACATTACCTGTCGATTATTATATTACTGGTTGTACCAAACGACCGGTAATGTAATAAATCGACCGGTAATGTAATAAAAACGATGAAGATGATTATGATGACGATGATGATGAAGATGATAAATGGTAATGATGATGATGAATAGGAGGAGAAAGATGAAGATAATTCAGGGTTTCTCTTAGCGCTACCTTGGAAGTTTTATGAACGGCATTCCATATATCCTCCTAGAAAACATGCGGCTCACTTGTTCTAAGATTCCTATGTTAATCATACGTTTGTGAACGTCGAGTGGGTGTCAGCATGCCTAGCCATTATAAGGGTGAAGATGAGGATGATGATGACGATAAAGAGGAGGAGTAGGATGATGAGGCTGAAGGTGTCATTGTCTTCGTCCTCATAATCATATTAATGATCACCCTCATTGTCATCATCTTCGTCATCATCATCATCGTCATCACTAAGACCGCTTAATTGTCTTCATCTTCTTCCTCCTCATCATCATAACCATTTATCACCCTCATCATCACCATCGTCATCATCATCATCATTATCATCATCATCAGTATCATAATCATAATCTTTATAATCATCATCATCATCATCGTTATAATCTTCATCACTAAGACCGCTAAATTTTCTTCATCTTCTTCCTCATCATCATCATAACAATTTATCACCCTCATCATCACCATCGTTATCATCATCATCATTATCATCATCACTAAGATGACCCCTTAATCGTCATTATCATCATAGTCGTTTATCGCCATCATCATCATCACCTTCTACATCATCATTATTAGCATCATCATCATCACCATCATAATGATTATCATCATCATTTTTATTACATTAGTGGTCGCTTTATTACATTACCGGGCGATTATTACATTACCGGTCGATTATTACATTAATGGTTGTAACAGGCGGTCTCCAGCTAACGGAACCGACTCGGGTGTATATTGGGATACCTCCCTCAGGAAGGAAATCACGCCGTTGGTGTCGACCTGAATATACATAGTCATTACTTAAATATAAAATGAATCGACAGTGTCCGCATTGACAGTTCACAGTGAGTGTTCCCTTTTATCACAAACAGTTTTTAACTTTCGATTAATACTACAATGTGTCTCGAATGTACATACGCACACACACGCACACGCACACGCACACGAGCACGAGCACGCGCACGCGCACGCACACGCACACGCACACACACGCATGCACGCACGCATGCGGCGCGCGCACTATTATTCCCAATGCTACCTACACGCAGAAATAAGTTTCCTTGCGTTCAATCGGTCTGACAATATATGCAAACATGAAAATATGCTGCATGTTTATTATATTCGTTCGTACTGTTCGCCGCACAATGCTTATCAACACTACTATTACTTTTTTTGCGCCATAACTGAATTCTGACAAATGTACTTACATAGAGGGAGTCGTGTATGTCATCGAAGTACGGGAACTTAGTAGTTATCTGTATCACGCTAGTGCTACCGTCGTCATTAACGAAACCTGCCTTGTAACATTTATAACCTGCATACATGTGTGGTTGCATGGATGCTAGTGCAGCAGACTCCCCACTGCCACGGCTACGTCCATCGCTGGTTTCTGTGAGTGTCTACTGGAATATTCCAGTTCATTTCTATCCCTGCTGCGTCGTCATTTCCGATCTTTGCTATGTCAATGCAATCTATCACAATTATAACGGTATAATCTTTTGGCACTTGGTCTATCAGGTATTGTACTGTTTTATGTACTTATTCAACATCAGATGTTGGAACATATACTTGGATAATAGTAATGTTTACTGGATGTCTACTGGATACTCGTTGTTGTATATCAATCATTCACAAGGTTATGTTTCATTACTGATGTTGCAATTATCTGCGCCATCTTGAAAATGCATTAATGTAGAATGGTATGGTAACCTTTGTATACTGTTTCGTAATTATATCTGTTCTGAGCGTAAATTCAATTAATTTGCTCCGCTGTATGCATTAAGATATGGAATACTGCTTGAAGTGACCAACGTGTACTAAAGAGGGAATGTTCGAATGAAAGTTATCCTTTGAGAGAAAACCATTTATTAAAAATAAACAAGTATGCCACACTGATCCAGGATATTAGAGACAATAGAGGAACATCATAAATGAAATGTATTGAAGTAGGTTGCAGAGGCTATATGTCAGAAGCTAAGAAATCAAGACTAAAGACAATCTTAACATCACCTGCTTAGGTAATTTAATTCACTCTTTTCAAATGCAAAGAGGAGCCAGATAGGATTAACCCAATATTGATTGAAGTCGTGTGATTATTCGTTGATCAGTAGCAGTTCATTTATACAAATCATTTATATATATATATATATATATATATATATATATATATATATAGGCTAGACAAAAATAAGATATATGATTTGTATATATATATATATATATATATATATATATATATATATATATATATATATATATATATATATATATATATATATATATATATATATATACATAGTATATACGTACACACGTGCATACGTACATACATGCATACGCACATACGCACATACGCACATACGCACATACGTACATACGTATGTACGTGCGTACATATGAAGTGAGGTGAAGTGAAAGTTTATTCAACAACAACAACATAATGCAGGTGCATAGTATGGTGTGCTGCTGCTGCTGCTGCTGCTGCTGCTGCTGCTGCTGCTGCTGCTGCTGCTGCTGCTGCTGCTGCTGCTGCTGCTGCTGCTGCTGCTGCTGCTGCTGCTGCTGCTGCTGCTGCTGCTGCTGCTGCTGCTGCTGCTGCTGCTGCTGAAGGGACGTAGCTCAAGTCATACGACTTATAAGGTGCTATGCCCTTCTAAAACTAAATAAATGCAATACAAGTAAAAAATACAAAATAGCATTCACAATTCACTTATAAATTTACTACAGTGGTGTTTGTGCTAATTAGAAATTAACTAAATGACATAATTTTCAATTAAAAGTTTATAAATATGCTGTAAGTAATGACAACTTGAATGTTTTTAAAAATTGTGTTAAACTTGGTAGCTGAGTTATTTCATTTGTTAAACTGTTCCACGTATTTATACCTTTGACAGTGAGTGACAGTAGTCTGAGGGTGGTGTTTGATTTTTAACATAAAACAGTTTGCTTTGTCTGGTGCCATACATGTGTATAGCTTCGGTTGGTTTAAAGAATGCTTGAACCCGACCATTTAAAGAGTGATCATTTGCTTCATAGAGTATAATCATAGTCTTGTATATAACTAAATCATGAAGTTTAAGCATGTTTGAGCTGTGGAAAAATACAGATGTATGATCATGGTAATTAAAGTTATAAATAATCCGTATAGTTTTTTTCTGTAACACAAATAGTTTCTTGAGTCTGGATTGATACGTACTTCCCCATATCTCACAGCAATATGACATATGTGGTTCAATAAGTGATTGATATAATATGTGTAACGCTTGACAATCAAGAACATGCATAATTTTATACAAAACTGCTATGCTTTTTGATACTTTTGTTTCAACCGTTTTTATATGTTCTCTCCATGTTAGGTTTTCATCAATAGTTACTCCAAGGAATGTTGTATATGTTACCTGCTCAATGTTTGTTCCATTCAAAACTATATGCACATCTGTTCTAGGTTGTTTTTTATTGTTAAACATTATAAAATTTGCTTTGTTCACATTGAGCGATAATTTGTTCTCTCTGAACCATAGGCCTAGTTGTTTTAGTTCGTTGTTAACTACATTGGTTACAGCATCAATATTACTAGCCGAGTAAAACATTATAGTGTCAGCTGCAAATAGAATAATATGAAGTAGTTTGGAAACATCGCACATGTCATTTATGTACAAGATAAACAGTAATGGGCCAAGGATTGATCCTTACGGGCTCCACACTTGATTTCTTTGAATTCTGAGTTACTATTATTGTAGCATACATAATATTTTATTGTCTACGATTGAATAAATAACTTTTTATCCATTCCAGAGCTAAACCCCTTACTCCATAGCATTGCAATTGACTTAGCAATATGTTGTGGTCAACGGTGTCGAAAGCTTTTTTTAGATCGATAAAGACACCAATCGTAGTTTGGGATTTATCCATTGCAGATGTAACCTTTTAAACAACAAATTAAGTTAGGGCTAGTGAGGTCGAATGATTACTTCTGAAGCCATACTGCCCGTCTGACAGTATGTGTTGTGCTTCAATGAAAGATGTTAGCCTTTTGTTAAATATTTTGTCAAGTATTTTTGAAAATTGGGATAAAAGAGATATGGGTCTATAATTAGAAAATTGAAAACGATCACCTGACTTAAACACAGGAATGATTTTGCCAATTTCATATAATTTGGAAATGATCCGCAGATCAATGATCTGTTAAAATGTGGGTTAGCGGTTTTACAATTTGCTTTAATATATGCTTAACTGTTTTCATGCTGATCTCATTTTGCCCGTATGAAGTTTTACTTTTGCACCCAGACACAATGTCAAGTACGTCTTGCTCAGTAACTGGGTGTATATACATTGACTTTGATACATTACTTTACGAAACCAGTGGGCTTTGTTCCCGGGCAGGGATCTATAAGGCTTGACAATTTTGTTGAAATGGTTAGCTATTTCTTTACTTTCTGAAACTACTCGATTTTCACCAAAACGAAATTCGTTGGAATATTTTGTTTCAGATTTTCTTTCACATATTATGTTGTTAAGACTTTTCCAAATCTCTCTTGTATTAGTTTTACAATCTTCGAGTTTTTTCTGTAATAGTTCTTCTTTTCTAGACATAAGAGTTTTGTTAACTTGTTTTTGTACTTTTTGTAGCGACTTTCTGTTAATTCTGATGTATCTTTTAGAAACGCTAGGTACAGGCTATTTTTCTTAATGCAGGCATTTTTTTTTAGCCCTCTTGTTAACCAAAGTTTATCTTTCCGTTTTGTTTTTCCTGTATACGTGGCTATATTGACAGGACAGGCATCGTTGTAAGTATTACTTAGTACTTGCATAAAGAGCGAGAATGCTATATTAGGGTTTGACTCGTTCATCACAATTTCCCAGTTTATATCATTTAGGTCGTGCTCAAGTCTGTTTGACGAATCTTCATCTAATATTATTTTATATTTAACTGTTGGATCTTCATGATTAACCACATTAGTGCTGTTGTCACACAGAACGAAAATTTGCATATGGTCTGTAGCATCGCTTAAAACAATGCCGCACACTTTGTTTCTACACAGCTCAGAACAGAAAATGTTATCTATTATAGTAGCACTCGTGCCTGTTATTCGTGTTGGCCTGGTGATCAAGGGATATAACTCAGAGCTAAACATTTGATCAAGGAAATATTTCGTTTCAGCTCGCTCTTCGCAGTGCGATAGATCTACATTATAATCACCACATATGTATACAATTTTACTGGTGAGATTTCCCAGTGAATGAGAGGTTGTCATTAAATTTGCTGAGGCTGGTATTCGGCGCTCTATACATACAACCGACATTGATTTGTTCGTGTTTACTAATCTATAACTCGATGAAGATGCTTTCAAAACAGTCATTATCCACATACGAAATGTTCCTTTGACAAATATCAGAAGACTGACAATTGTTAAGCAGAGATTCACACACATATATGGCAACACCACCGCCTGGCATGTTTGTTTCTGGAATTACAGCACAGTTTGAAACGTGAACATGCGACTTCATCGCAGGTTACTTCCTTTCCATCCCAATTGTTTTCATTAAGCCAAGTTTCTGATATTGCAATGATTTGAAATTTATACTCCATACTTCGGATAGTATCCTTTATCTTAGACAAATTAACTTTTAGACTCCGGGCATTAAGGTGTATAACACTCAGTTTGTTTAGCCGGTTGTTGCTAGCACTGCTAAAATTGGTTGAAAATTGTGCTGAGGTGTAATATCTGCAGTATGTAGGCAAATCGTGATACAACACACATTCAGTATATATTTCGTGTTCATAACAGTGTTCGTTGTAATCAAGCGGTTTATCATATGTAAGTGTTAACCCGTCGTTTTGCTGGTTACCTGATGCCATGGTTAAATGAAGATTAAATGAAGATAACATATACATGTGTACTAACATGGACACGTATATACGTACATTGTGTAATCTAAAATGACACGATGACGTACATGCATACTATAAACCAGATCAAACATCTGTATAACTATATATATATATATATATACATATATATATATATATATATATATATATATATATATATATATATATATATATATATATATATATATATATATATATATATATATATGTATATATATATATATATGTATATATATATATATATATATATATACATATATACATATACATATATATATATATATATATATATATATATATATTAGTAAAGTACTTAGTAATTTACTTAATACAGTAATTAAGTAATTTACTTAATATAGTGTTTCTGTCAAACATCTGTATAACTATATATATATATATATATATATATATATATATATATATATATATATATATATATAAATATATATATATATATATATATATATATATATATATATATACATATATATATATATATATATATATATATATATATATATATATATGTATATATATATATATATATATATATATATATATATATATACATATATACATATACATATATATATATATATATATATATATATATATATATATATATATATATATATATATATATATATATATATATATATATATATATATATTAGTAAAGTACTTAGTAATTTACTTAATACAGTAATTAAGTAATTTACTTAATATAGTGTTTCCACATTAATATAAATGTATATCTGAATAACGTTATTATTATCTTTTTATATCCTGGTAATTTCAAATGAACCAAACGTTTCCATGTCGCCCGAAAGTAACATAACATTACAGGGCCATTTAACTTTGTTAGAGCGTTGTCGTATAAAAGGAGAGATTAAAAGTATACTCTCCTACGATTTGCGCCCTCGAGAAGGTGTTTGCTATGTGCATGGTTGATATATTGTCGTAGTTATTGCTATAATTAACGCACATGCCAAACGAGCTTTAGAAAACAATTATTTATGAGCTTCCATAAACATAAATCTACTTAAAGAGTCGAATGCACGAGTAAAGACTGTGGGAGACCGCGACTAAGATGGGAGGACTGCCTAAAGATGGGAGGACTGCCTAAAGATGGGAGGACTGCGTAAAGATGGGAGGACTGCCTAAAGATGGGAGGACTGCGTAAAGAGGGATATAAAAATGGCAGAGGAGGAAGACAGGTAGGGGAGAAGGCTGTCGACAGGGAACGGTGGAAAGGGGTAATAGCTGGGACGGTGCAGCAGTACGTGAACTAGGCTCACCACTTCATAATAGGAGCAAAGGTGAAGTTTGTCATTTAGTTTTAGGAACACCGTTAATAGCCACATGTACGAAGAACATATGTCGCTTTCTAGTCTAGAGCACGATAGCGACCTAACAGTTGTTTGATCTGGTGTATAGTATGCATGTACGTCATCTGGTGTATAGTATGCATGTACGTCAACTGGTGTATAGTATGCATGTACGTCATCTGGTGTATAGTATGCATGTACGTCATCTGGTGTATAGTATGCATGTACGTCATCTGGTGTATAGTATGCATGTACGTCATCTGGTGTATAGTATGCATGTACGTCATCTGGTGTATAGTATGCATGTACGTCATCTGGTGTATAGTATGCATGTACGTCATCTGGTGTATAGTATGCATGTACGTCATCTGGTGTATAGTATGCATGTACGTCATCTGGTGTATAGTATGCATGTACGTCATCTGGTGTATAGTATGCATGTACGTCATCTGGTGTATAGTATGCATGTACGTCATCTGGTGTATAGTATGCATGTACGTCATCTGGTGTATAGTATGCATGTACGTCATCTGGTGTATAGTATACATGTACGTCATCTGGTGTATAGTATGCATGTACGTCATCTGGTGTATAGTATGCATGTACGTCATCTGGTGTATAGTATGCATGTACGTCATCTGGTGTATAGTATGCATGTACGTCATCTGGTGTATAGTATACATGTACGTCATCTGGTGTATAGTATGCATGTACGTCATCTGGTGTATAGTATGCATGTACGTCATCTGGTGTATAGTATACATGTACGTCATCTGGTGTATAGTATGCATGTACGTCATCTGGTGTATAGTATGCATGTACGTCATCTGGTGTATAGTATGCATGTACGTCATCTGGTGTATAGTATGCATGTACGTCATCTGGTGTATAGTATACATGTACGTCATCTGGTGTATAGTATGCATGTACGTCAGCGTGGGTGCGTGCTTCCCAGAGAAGTCGAGTTGCTATACGAACGAACAGGTCTGCCAGAGAGTGAAGTGTAAAGCGCCTTGAGCAGTCCCAAAGACCGGATAGCGTGTTGTTTGACAACGTACATATAAAACAACATACCTTTATCTAGTTTATGTCAGCGGAGATTTGCTTAGTTTTTCCCTCTTTCCACTATTAAATGGGATTTACCATTATATCATCATCATGCCGGCCCCGGTGGTTCCAACTAATTGTCTCCAGGCATCGCTATTTCCCATTGTCGTGTGCAGCTCTGCAGGCTCCAGCCCCACACTTTCCTTCAGAGACTCGATACATGTAAAGACTGGCTCTCCAGGCTCCAGTCCCACACCTTCCTTCAGAGACTCGATACATGTAAAGACTGGCTCTCCAGGCTCCAGTCCCACACTTTCCTTCAGAGACTCGATACATGTAAAGACTGGCTCTCCAGGCTCCAGTCCCACACCTTCCTTCAGAGACTCGATACATGTAAAGACTGGCTCTCCAGGCTCCAGCCCCACACTTTCCTTCAGAGACTCGATACATGTAAAGACTGGCTCTCAAGGCTCCAGTCCCACACCTTCCTTCAGAGACTCGATACATGTAAAGACTGGCTCTCCAGGCTCCAGCCCCACACCTTCCTTCAGAGACTCGATACATGTAAAGACTGGCTCTCCAGGCTCCAGCCCCACACCTTCCTTCAGAGACTCGATACATGTAAAGACTGGCTCTCCAGGCTCCAGCCCCACACCTTCCTTCAGAGACTCGATACATGTAAAGACTGGCTCTCCATGCTCCAGCCCCACACCTTCCTTCAGAGACTCGATATATGTAAAGACTCGCTCTCCAGGCTCCAGCCCCACACCTTCCTTCAGAGACTCGATACATGTAAAGACTGGCTATCCAGGCTCCAGCCCCACACCTTCCTTCAGAGACTCGATACATGTAAAGACTGGCTCTCCATGCTCCAGCCCCACACCTTCCTTCAGAGACTCGATATATGTAAAGACTCGCTCTCCAGGCTCCAGCCCCACACCTTCCTTCAGAGACTCGATACATGTAAAGACTGGCTCTCCAGGCTCCAGCCCCACACCTTCCTTCAGAGACTCGATACATGTAAAGACTGGCTCTCCATGCTCCAGCCCCACACCTTCCTTCAGAGACTCGATATATGTAAAGACTCGCTCTCCAGGCTCCAGCCCCACACCTTCCTTCAGAGACTCGATACATGTAAAGACTGGCTATCCAGGCTCCAGCCCCACACCTTCCTTCAGAGACTCGATACATGTAAAGACTGGCTCTCCATGCTCCAGCCCCACACCTTCCTTCAGAGACTCGATATATGTAAAGACTCGCTCTCCAGGCTCCAGCCCCACACCTTCCTTCAGAGACTCGATACATGTAAAGACTGGCTCTCCAGGCTCCAGCCCCACACCTTCCTTCAGAGACTCGATACATGTAAAGACTGGCTCTCCATGCTCCAGCCCCACACCTTCCTTCAGAGACTCGATATATGTAAAGACTCGCTCTCCAGGCTCCAGCCCCACACCTTCCTTCAGAGACTCGATACATGTAAAGACTGGCTATCCAGGCTCCAGCCCCACACCTTCCTTCAGAGACTCGATACATGTAAAGACTGGCTCTCCATGCTCCAGCCCCACACCTTCCTTCAGAGACTCGATATATGTAAAGACTCGCTCTCCAGGCTCCAGCCCCACACCTTCCTTCAGAGACTCGATACATGTAAAGACTGGCTCTCCAGGCTCCAGCCCCACACCTTCCTTCAGAGATTCGATACATGTAAAGACTGGCTCTCCAGGCTCCAGCCCCACACCTTCCTTCAGAGACTCGATACATGTAAAGACTGGCTCTCCAGGCTCCAGCCGCACACCTTCCTCCAGAGACCCGATACATGTAAAGACTGGCTCTCCAGGCTCCAGCTACACACCTTCCTCCAGAGATTTGATACGTGTAAAGACTGGCTCTCCAGGCTCCAGTCCCACACCTTCCTCCAGAGACTCGATACATGTAAAGACTGGCTCTCCAGGCTCCAGCCCCACAACTTCCTCCAGATACTCGATATATGTAAAGACTGGCTCTACAGGCTCCAGCCCCACACCTTCCTCCAGAGACTCGATACATGTAAAGACTGGCTCTCCAGGCTCCAGCCCCACAACTTCCTCCAGAGACTCGATATATGCAAAGACTGGCTCTACAGGCTCCAGCTCCACAACTTCCTCCAGAGACTCGATATATGTAAAGACTGGCTCTCCAGGCTCCAGCCCCACAACTCCCTCCAGAGACTCGATACATGTAAAGACTGGCTCTCCAGGCTCCAGCCCCACAACTTCCTCCAGAGACTCGATACATGTAAAGACTGGCTCTCCAGGCTCCAGCCCCACACCTTCCTCCAGAGACTCGATACATGTAAAGACTGGCTCTCCAGGCTCCAGCTCCACAATTTCCTCCAGAGATTCGATACATGTAAAGACTGGCTCTCCAGGCTCCAGCCCCACAACTTCCTCCAGAGACTCGATACCTGTAAAGACTGTCTCTCCAGGCTCCAGCCCCACACCTTCCTCCAGAGACTCGATACATGTAAAGACTGGCTCTCCAGGCTCCAGCCCCACAACTTCCTCCAGAGACTCGATACCTGTAAAGACTGTCTCTCCAGGCTCCAGCCCCACACCTTCCTCCAGAGACTCGATACATGTAAAGACTGGCTCTCCAGGCTCCAGTTCCACACATTCCTCCATAGACTCGATACATGTAAAGACTGGCTCTCCAGATTATATTTGAAGTTCAGTATCTACTGATGCATTATTCAGGCTTTAGTTTTATTATAAAAAAGATAAATGCTCCAAAACACTGTAAAGTTTCTCTACATGTATCAACGATTATATATCTTTGCCAAGTAGCCTCCATAGCACTTACGCGGCGTAAATTCACGTAGAACATTCATATTTCCTATAATTTGCTTGGTATCTGGGTGCGGTTTTTGGATACGACAGTGTGATTTTAATCTAACTCTCATTGCCAAGAGTGATTTATAAAGAATACATCAACATTAACAGACTAGACGAAACCCACGAACGTTCGCGCCATGTTTACACGGCAGCCGTGACATATACTAACTTACTATTACTAAGAGATCAGGTGGATCTACATGTAATTTTTGACGGATAGACCATTAAACAAGTGACATTTTTTTGTATACTTGGGGGCACAGGGTGTAAGGATGGAGGAAGTAGTAAGGAAATACAGAGGAGAGTGCAAGCAGGAGCAGCAGCGTGGAGGAGAGTGGAAGGCATTATGTGGGACAGAAAAGTAAAGAAACATCTAAAAGGAAAAGTGTTGGAAGCCTGCGTGGTACCAGCCTGTATATACGGGTTGGGAACACTGACACTGACAGAGAGACAGGAGGAGAAGATGCAGATTGCAGAAAACAACTGGGTCCGAAGAATATGTATAGTAACCCAAGAAGATAGAAGGAAGATGAAGGAGTTGAGAAAAGACACCTAAAGATGAAAGTAGCCGGAAGCAGAATGATATGGGCAGGACATGTGTAAAGAATGGGTGAAGACAGACTGTCAAAAAGAGCATAGAAAGCAGAAGAGGGTGGCAGAACTAGATCTTGAAAGGGCAGATACGAACGGCCAAGAGTGGAAGACCACCACAGAAGACATAAGGAAATGGAGAACATTAACAATAAAAGTGGAAGAAGAAATCAAGTGACTTGGACCCCACTACACAAGGGAGCAAGGGGAAGAAGACGAATAGATCAGAGTAAGCATAGGCCTATTCTTACGCATATGCCATGGATACCATGTAAATATGACACGAACGTTCCGTCAAACACCGAAAGAACAGTGGTGTCATTAGCGTATCTAGGATCTCGCAAAGGGGGAAGCCAAATGGGGGAATGGTCCATTGCCCCCCACTATTTTCCCTATTGCAGGTAGATCTACATATTCAGCTAGCTGATCATGTAGGCTCACGCATTGCACCCTGGTCGTGTTTTAGTCTGCAAAATGTGATTTATCAATATTGATATCAACCGTGACTTGCGCTTAAGAAGAAATAAGCCAAACAGTGAAATAAAGTGAAGTGTATTTGTATATGTATAATTACAGGGAAGTTAAATAAGACAGAAAAAGGATAAATACATTATACTTGTAAAAGTACAATTAAAATCTAGACAGTAAAAATAATACATTAGTTCCAAATTTATAAATTTCAAATTGTATTGTGAGGATCTCGAATACCAACTGTTTTTACAGCATAGTGGTAGTTTTACTGAATGAACATTTTGTGTGCTCTTCCTCCTTATTCCCTGCTGTCAGGGGTTCTGTGTGCTCTTCCTCCTTGTTCCCTGCTGTACAGGGGTGAGGGTCAGGTAAAGTATTGTCGAGCCACTCTTTCTATTCTTTCTTTCCATAGTTTTCTATCGGTCGCCCCCTCTCTCCATCTTTCGTCCTCCCCCGATCTTCTCATGTCCCTCCTCACGCAGTCCTCCCATCTCAGCTGAAGCCTTCCCCTTTTCCTGCGTCCTTGATGTTTTTCCACCTTTCCGCTCTCTTTGCTAATTTGCTTGCATCCATTCTTACCAAGTGGCCTGCTATTACAGAGTTATGAATTATTAATTAATGCAGTTTATAATGTAATGATGCGACGGCATACCATACATTTCTAGGCTTCAGCTGCATATTCTTTTTGCAAATGTAGCAGTTATTAATATAACATTCCGAATCATATTTACTTATGATATACTTTTTGGAGCAATTCACAAAGCCTTCAGGAGTGGGTGTTAATTTTTCTCTATCACAATTTGTGGAAGAAAGTTTACCTGAAGTAATTGTGATATTGTATGTATGGTACAAAGGCGGCAGTATATTGTATTCGTTTGTTTAAACTGGATGTTAAAGTAATAGTTTTGGGGAAAATTATTTATTGTATCGGTAAAGCGTTGGGTCCCTTTCATCTTTTTGGTCTAGATGATACATTTTCATTACCAGTGAACATGTCTTTAAAATATTCTGGAATCGTTCCATTTTTGTACCTGTATAACAATGTCAAAGCTTAAAGAGCTTTTAATAGTTCTAGTTCTTTGAGTAAAGCTGTAATGTGATAATTATATTTACTGTTCGATATACGATACAATACGATACGATACGAGTTTATTGTCCGATAAAACATTGGATAATTGTCTTCTGCTTGCTGAGGATCATAGGTAAAGAGGATAAAATGTAAACATGGTTATTAATCAAAGTAATATATAAATGAAATGAGTTAATAAAAGTAAAAACAGTTGTAAAAACAGATAATTATACTGCCTTTACATACATAAGTTAGTGTAATTTAAGACATGCGATCACATACATTATTATTACATTGCTGTAACTTTGGAAATAAGAACCAATTCTGAAGATATTAAACTAAATAAATATACAGATATACACTGTTCAGCCATCGGATTGCACGTCATGAACACTTAAATCAGGGTTTGTTGAGGCGACGTACAGCCTGGGGAACGAAATTATGTTTGAACCTGTTTTTTTCTGCATTTTGGACACCGATATCGTCTACCAGATGGAAGAAGGTCAAACTCAGTGTTCATTGGGGGGGGGTCATTGGCATGTGCTTTCGTGACCATCGCGCGTTCAGTCAGCTGAGAGACAGGCTGTGTGGGGAGGTCTAAGATCTTGGAAGCAGTTTTGCAGATGCAGAAACAATCTTAACTTTCTTAACAGGTACAATCTTTGCTGGCATTTTTTGTACACACCTTGAACATGGGGACCAAACGTCAGCTTGCTATAAAGTGTTATACCGAGATATTTAAAGGTGTCCGTTATCTCCGCAGCCTCACCACCAATACATAGTACATAGTGGTCCATCAAAGTGGCCGCTGGTGCGGAAATCAATGCAGAGTTCCTTTGTCCTGCACACATTCATTTCTAGGTAATGTTCCTTCCACCACACTGGGATCATAGAGACAGTGTTCTCATAAGCGAGGAACGAGTCTGATCCGTTCAGGTCACTACTGGTTGGTTATGTTTATTTAGTATTTAGGATCAACAATGCTATGAAAGTGTGTCCCATGGGTACAACACGTGCAGATACACACACACACACAAACACACACACACACACACACACACACACGCACGCACGCACGCACGCACGCACGCACGCACCCACCCCCCCCCCCCCCCCACACACACACACACACACACACACACACACACACACACACACACACACACACACACACACACACACACACACACACACACACACACACACACACACACACACACACACACACACACACACACATCGTCGTCTGAGTATTTAATCAGGATATTAGAGTCACATTCGCTCCTGATGTTGTAGGTGTACAGGGAGTAGATAATTGAACTCCCGACACAAACTTGGGGCGCTCCGGTATTCGTGATGATGCTGGGGGAGATGTTGCTGCCAGCCTTCAAATGTTGGGATGTGTTGCTAAGAAAGTTATGCATCCAGTGAGTGAAGTTGGGGGGTATTTGCAGGGTTAGAAGCTTTTCAATCATCTTGTGGCGCTGCATAGTGTTAAAGGCCGAACGATATAGATATAAGTTTGTTTATTCGTGTGTATATTTGTCCGCCCCATACTAATATACCATAGCGCAGGTGTGACATAAATAGCGAAGAATATATTATCTTTAGGATGTGTATTGGTATGTTGTGTTTTAAGGGTTCGAGAAATAAGTCAGAGAATTACAGACCAGTGAGTTTAACGTCAGTGATTTGTAAATTATTAGAAAGGTTAATTAAAGACCATATGGTGGACTTCCTCGTTAAGCATAAATTATTAAATTCATCTCAACATGGATTCCTTAAAGCGAGGTCATGCTTAACAAATATGTTATGTTTTTTGGAAGAAATCACTAAGTGGATAGACGTGGGATCGCCAGTAGATATTATCTACTTAGATTTTCAGAAAGCTTTTGACAAAGTGCCACATCAAAGATTACTACTTAAATTAAAAGCCCATGGTATCGGGGATAGCATAACTGACTGGATAGAACAATGGCTGACTGACAGAAGACAACGAGTTGTAGTAGATGGAGAAGTTTCAAATTGGAAATCGGTTTTGAGTGGGGTACCTCAAGGATCAGTATTAGGACCTATATTATTCTTAATTTATATCAATGACTTGGACGACAGTATAACAAGTAATGTACTGAAATTTGCGGATGACACAAAACTGTTTAGAAAGGTTAATACTGATGGTGATAAACAACATTTACAAAACGATCTAGACAGATTAGTGAAATGGTCTGAGAAATGGCAGATGTTGTTCAATTTTGGGAAATGTAAATGCCTACATACAGGACATAGGAACTTGAATGTAAACTATAGAATGGGAGATACTGTTCTGGGTACTACTGTAAAAGAAAAGGACTTAGGAGTTACAATAAGCGCTGATATGAAAGTTTCAGAGCAGTGTGGTATTGCAGCTTCAAAGGGTAATCAAATTCTTGGATTGATTAGAAGAAACATAACATACAAGGGAAAAAAGTTAATTATACCTCTTTATAAAGCAATAGTTAGACCTCATTTAGAATACTGTATACAAGCATGGAGACCATATCGTAAGAAGGATATAGATACGCTTGAACGCATACAAAGGAGAGCAACTAAAATGATTCCAGAACTGAGAGACCTTAGTTATGAAGAACGCCTGAAAGAATGTGGTTTAACAACTCTAGAGACAAGGAGGTTAAGAGGAGATCAGATTGAAGTTTTTAAGATATTGAATGGGTATGAAAATATTGATAGAAATATGTTTTTCTCACTCAAGAAGGATAGCAGAACTAGAGGACATGAGGTAAAATTAGTAAAGGATCAATGTAGATTGGACATCAGGAAGCACTCGTTCTCACAGAGGACAATAAATGAATGGAACAAATTGTCAACAGATTGTGTAACTGCTAGCAGCGTGAATATGTTTAAAAACAAGGTTGACACATATCTCAGGAGGGCAGGCTATAAGTAGATGAACATTGTTGGACTCTCGATAAGCCAATGGCTTCCTTGTCCACTTGCCATCTGGGCCTTTGGCTTGGATGGCAAATCTTGTTAAATCTTGTTAACAGCGTGAATATGTTTAAAAACAAGGTTGACGCATATCTCAGGAGGGCGGGATATACGTAGATCAATATTGTTGGACTCTCGATAAGCCAACGGCTTCATTGTCCACTTGCCATCTGGACATTTGGCTTGTGTGGCAAGTCTTGTTAAATCTTGTTAATCTAGAGATAATTCCACATATCCTTGATAGTTTGTTGGCTATGACGTTTTGATGAGGAGACCATGTAAAGTTGGAGTCTATTATGACTCAAAGAAATTTAAACTGATTGATCAACTCGTAGCTTGCTGTGTTGGTGACTCCGTGATACATCAATCTACGTTTAAGCCGTTTTGTGCCGTTGCGATGCCCATATTGAAGACATAATCTAGTCCATTTGGGCTAGGTTTTAGTACACTGAATGTTTGATTTATAACATGTATATTTAACAGTACAATTACACATATTTATAAATGCGTTTTAAGAATGTTACTAGCGGATAGATCGTTTTAAGAATGCTACTAGCGGATAGATTGTTTTAAGAATGCTACTAGCGGATATATTGTTTTAAGAATGTTACTAGCGGATAGATCGTTTTAAGAAGGCTACTAGCGGATAGATTGTTTTAAGAATGCTACTAGCGGATATATTGTTTTAAGAATGTTACTAGCGGATAGATCGTTTTAAGAAGGCTACTAGCGGATATATTGTTTTAAGAATGTTACTAGCGGATATATCGTTTTAAGAAGGCTACTAGCGGATATATCGTTTTAAGAAGGCTACTAGCGGATATATCGTTTTAAGAAAGCTACTAGCGGATAGATTGTTTTAAGAACGCTACTAGCGGATAGATTGTTTCACATGTGTGCTGCTGTTTTAGCCAATGTTAGATTGCCGTACGTGCAGGCCCTTGTGTCTGACACGGTCACTGTTATCGATGCCTAGTGTCACCTTAATCCGTTAGGTGGGCATTAGCAAAAAACTGCTAGCCTGACTGCACGCACGTAAAATTACGGCTACCAAGTGGGACATTAGTGAACATAGAGTACCCGAAATCACTCGTGTCGCCATTGGTGGATAATATAACACTACATTTGTCGACCGCCAATCTGAACAACTCCCCATATGGACATAACAAAACATACAGGCAGTTATACGCATTTTACGCTGTACCTAATAACAGTGAATAGAAGACGAACAATATTTATAGTGGCAGATTCAATCTTTGTTTAATTATCAAGTAGAACATAATTGGCGCAACATACCATGTAATTAATGTAAGTACAGTGAAGGACATGTGATCGTAGCTTGATGAATACCACCGATTTACAAAATTATTGTAATATCAGTGAACAATCACCTGTATCTTATATACAATCTATTTTATAGAGATCTTATATAACAAAGGAAATGAAATCATTAACAGCAAATATAACCATGTGTTTTGGGAAAACAAGTTATGCACAAACTTAATTTGAAGATAGATCTACATCCACAAAAGAAGGCATTCGCTCATTAAATACAACGCAATATTATGTTATGTATAGTATATCGTATATGTAATAACAATATAGGTGTAATCGTCATGTGTTCCATTTGTCTTTCACCAATTATGTCGCATAACTTCGCAATAAGCAACTGTTTTGCTGCCTCAATACATACATCTTTAGTAGTAGATTGCAACAAAAATACCTTTACGATAGCACACATTGCTCTTTCCTTCTTGTGTTTTTATAGTTCATTACAATTTATATATCTTATACATAAGTACAATTTGTCTGCACATGGGACGAATCTGCCATCTTACCGAGCCAATTTACGGTGCCACTGAATTTACGAAAATGCAATCGAGTATTTGCCAGTGGCTTTGTCGATGCAGACCAAATTGGCACAGTTGTCAGGGAATCGCTTCCCAATGAAGAGCGTCGCTGTTGGCTTGCTGCACCACGACGATTCCCGTCTCCACTGGCGGAGCGGATCGAAGGCGTTGTCAGTGTACGGGTAGTAGATGCTGATAACTTTGGTAGCAGGAGCCTTGCAGTGACACACCATGTCGTCTTTCGGGTCGCTGCTCACTCGAGCCACCGCCATTTGACAACCTTTGGCAAGACACCACTCCACATTGTCGTAGTAATCTGTCCATTCGAATGTGCCATCCCATCTGGCGTAAGCAATGAACACATTACCTTTCACCTTGACATCATCATAACAGAACATGTCGTCCCTGTGATCTCCGTTGAAGTCGCCCACGTACAACTTGCAGCCTTGGTAGCACCAGTGCCAATTATCTCTCTGCCAGCCGATCCCATCGTCGAAATTACCTATAGTAGTGGCACAACATATCAGACTTACAGTCCCCGTTGAAGTCGCCAATGAAGAGCTGGAATATGCCGCCCATGCAGAAGGTCGTTTTCTTGAACCAATCTATTTTCGGAAACTGCCCTGCGCTGTTCGCGTACGAGAGGAACACGTTTCCGGTAGCTTGCTCGTGACACAACATGTCGTCTCTGCGGTCTCCGTTAAAATCGCCTATGTAGACTGAACCATGCGTACACCAATTCAAGTTTTTCTTCCATCCGATCCCGTGATACCAGCCCCTTTCACACATATAATAAATCCACACCTTTCCGAATTTTGAATCGTGACACATAATGTCCATCCTGCCATCACCATTGAAGTCTCCACTGAGCAGGAACTGATACGACTTCTTGCAGACTATTGGTTGGGTGATGGTCACGACTGGTAAACCAAATTCAGCAATGGTCGATTCGCATTTCGGTTCTGCAACAACGTGTTGTTTTGAGTACATTGCATTTATATTAATACTGTTGTTTATCATTTACGGTGAATGTGATCGCCGTAGAATTACTCAATTTACGTTAACGTAGCAACTGTTAGTACGTTTACGGAATGGTTTTACTGTTTTGATATTAGCGATAATATTATTTGGAGAGTGTTTAGCCGTATCACGAAAGAAGCAAATTTACGGCGGAACATCAATTGCATTGCCATGTGACCTGGACGCATTTCCATCTGGAAAATACTTGCTATCTCTGTATATGACTACTAATTCCAAGTGAGTTTGAGGATTGTGTGTCTTACCATTATACGACAATACGGCGGCAACGTTGACCAACACAACGAGACTCAACACCCTCAGACTGTCCATGACGATGCAGATGTCCAAGATCCTGCAAACAAAATCACAAATTGTTTTACTGAATAACAGTTAAAATAATATCACACCAATCAACAATGCTACAAGATAAAATGTCTTTGCTCACAACACATGTCATTGAGAAGTCGTTGCAGTGGAGCGGAAATTATGCTTTTACGAAGCCGCCGACAATTATTGATACCACCTTGTATGAACAACAGTGTCAGAGCATAGAGTATAGATTCTTAGCCGAGATAAGAAGGTTTCGAAGCCAGTGCCGGATTAAGAGGGGATTCGGGGGGTGGGTTCGATCGAACCTCCCTTTGTCGCAAATTAGATAAAGATAAAATGTCTTTGCTCACAACACATGTCATTGAGAAGTCGTTGCAGTGGAGCGGAAATTATGCTTTTACGAAGCCGCCGACAATTATTGATACCACCTTGTATGAACAACAGTGTCAGAGCATAGAGTATAGATTCTTAGCCGAGAGAAGAAGGTTTCGAAGCCAGTGCCGGATTAAGAGGGGATTCGGGGGGTGGGTTCGATCGAACCTCCCTTTGTCGCAAATTAGTTTATGAGAATTAGTCTGGATTTATCTTGTGCCCTCTTGTTCAGTACTGTACGGTGGTCTACACAATAGTGCTGTCACGTAGCGTACGGCAGGGAGTGGGATTTGCTCAATGCAAACGTGCCACCTGGTGATTAAGGAATAACTACTTGAATGAATTTATGCCATTACATTTAAGCGAAATTCCTTCAGTTAGGGTGATCAGATTTAGTATGCATAGAACCGGTTTTATGTGACGGATACATCGGTGTCATTGTGAATCGCATTTAGTGAAAGTATAAAAATGTTAATATATAAACTAGCAAGTTGTTCGGCAAGCAAGCAATGTGCGACAAACGAATTCACGTCTCTGACAGGTGCTGGGCAGCTCGGAATATTCGTGTCATTAATATAACGCATTAAGTTGTAGGAGTTGAGAGATTCGAGTGATATTAAATTTATGATAAATGTGTGTAATTTGAGGGTTTTTGGGGTATCTGAAGAGATATTAAGCTCTATTGGCTAGTTAGACTTCCGGCACAACATGGCCGCCGGAACGAATGTTTTAACGGATGTGCACGTTTTTTAAGTTAACATTGCCTTGCCTCTAAACTAATATCTCCACCTGATATCATACGGTCTGCTATGTTCATGTTCGACGAACATTGTGTTCCAAAAGTCACCGCCTTACTCAAATCCCGACGACGAGCCCCCAGTTGTCACAAGTTTTGGTTCTAGGATTGGCGGCGAAGAACAAAGTGACTGGCTCGTGACAACAGCACAGGTGCATCAATGTAGGGTGGAACATAAACACAACACAGAACCGTGGATTGTCATGGATAATCCAACTGGAATCCCGTTATTTAATATGAACGTGACTTTTGGTGTACAATATGTGTTAAGGAATATGCACGAATTTGTGCGGTCCTACAATGTTACGAAGTCTTTTCGTCTCCGAGACATGGGCTAAAGAAGAAGAATTGGTTTATTTTCGCCCACGTCTTGTGCTGTAACTTCACCGTAAAGCGACTCGTTCCAACCTTGTGTACATGGGTTGTGATTGCTACTACAAGAGTTAAACACTCTTTTTCACATCTACGAATGTCTTCGACTTACGTATACAAGTCAACATTCTTCTCCGTCGAGACGACTTAAGGTCAACCTAACTTCATTTGACGGAACGTCAAGCCTTGCAAGTGCCACCGGTATTCATCGCCATTTAACATTATCGGGGCGTGAACCACGCATGGGTGAGTTCACATTCGTTGTATTACTGTTCAACAATGCCACGCGTGGCATCTTTTTGACCACTGCCATCACATCTGACTTCATACGTGTCACGCCGTCACGTCCGCTGTCATCACGCCTGACTTCATACGTGTCACGCCGTCACGTCCGTTGCCATCTCGTGCGACTACTCCGTGTGACGCCCTGTCGTTCGTCACCACGTTCGTTGCTGCCTCGCTTGGTGGACGAGCCGACCCGATCCGACAGTAAGGTTGGGACCATGTACTGAGGTACCGTAGTGGAACACACCCCGGCATGTCCTCACCGTAATAATATATCAGTGCATTCTTCCGTAGAATCACGGAACTGTGACATTTCGTTGACGTATCAAAACGTGATACGAGCTACGCCCTGATACAGGATTAGCACTACCAAGTGAGTGAGCTGTTAACTGTGTGATGTATTACTATACGTGTTTACTTTATTTTGTTTCATATTAAATAATCGATATTCTATTTGGATTCTCCATTACTATCCACGGTTCTATGTTGTGTTTGTGTTCCACCCTACAATTCTCCGCCGCCAATCAAAGAACCAAAACTTGTGACAACCTTATAATCGATCCCCGATTAAAAACTAAATTCCCCTTGTTATATTGTGTTCACGTACATTGTATTTTTAATAAAATGCGGTATTTTTGCGCCAGTGCCGGAAATCATTTCCATGTGCATGGTTTTTAGTTCATACGGCTTAGTAGGCATTTGTGATGGTTTTTGTTGGGAAAGATCATCAAACTGTAAAGTGAATTTTTTTTATAAAACAACCTTTTTGGTGAACATAAACCATACGAAATTATACCACATGAGACTAAAAACGAAATACCATAGAACATCTGAAGAAAATATTTCCAGATCCCCGCCGTAAACAGCTAAGCCGATGAGCGACGAGTATATATATATATATATATATATATATATATATATATATATATATATATATATATATATATCAAAATACAATGGTTCATTACACTTTTAATATGTCGTGAACCCTCATAATAGATTCTCTCCAAACTCCTTCCAGGAGGAACGGGGCCCGGGGGGGTACTCCCTGTGCTGAGGTATACATGTATGTGCCGCGCAAATGCTCCTGTTTTTGGCAAATTTTCTCTCTCTGTCCGAAGAAAGAATGTAAATTTTCTCTTTTTGTGCCCCAATTAAACCTGAAAATTCTCGCTTTCATCGAAGAGGAAATTTTCCAATGAAAACGTTCCGCCCGGGCTTACCTTACACTTATAGATATTAGATAAATTGTTCAATAATTCTCTCTTGGTGACCATAAATTTCTTGATTTCTCTCTCTCTCTCCATGTGCTCCATGGAGCTCTGGCGGCACCCCCCCCCACCGCTTTGGTATGGCAGTAACCCCCCCGGGAACGGGGACGAGTCCACTAGTTACTGTTTCGAAGCTTATACTAGGCAACTTTGTTTACCCTACGTTGCATGTGCCTTTCGGAAGAGACGTTAAAATCGAATGAAATGTGTAATCATGATTTGGATAAACATTTATTGAGACGACAGCAATGTAACGTTGAACACGATAATGAAAAGAAAGGCCATTCATTCGGGCGGAAGATTATATGGTCAATAATGTGTTTGAACATTACCTCAATATTTCGTGAAATGGCTTATTTTTCACTAACGGAAGCATTCAAGAAACGGAAATAAATTAGTAGTATGTAACAAAAGTATGCATTTTATTAGCATGACACAACGCGAATGTAAGTTATACAAGTTGGTGGTTCAAAATAAAATAGTTACGGTTTATAAGTGACTTATCAAGGACCCATTAAACATGCATAGATGTTTCCGACAACGCACAAAATACGTACTTAAAAACAAAAAAAAAGTTTACTGAAGTGGTTTTACTCTTTGGTTTTACTCTTTGGTTTTACTCTTTGTATTGAATAGTGCCGAAATTTAGCTAGTATGTGGCTTTTACCGCGACTTAATAAAATAAATAAAATAATTAATTTTACAATTTTTGTTATACGAGTTTGACATATTATGCATTATGTAATATTAACAAATCAAATTGCAATATTCCTGCAAGTTTTATAGTTGAATAATAAATAAATCTCGTGTTATGACTGATTATGATTAGAGTACAATATTTCATTAATTTTGCAGGTGACGTAGCTGTAACTATGTCAGATATTTCACAAATTTGCACAAGACCCCCAACTTGTTTTGCTTTTTGGGGCTTTTGAGGTCTAACAGATTTCAAACAAACTTTAAAATGTACAGCTTAAATAGTTTTAATTAAATTGGCCACCTTAAAGAAGTATGGATACGCGGACGAACTTGCGATTATTATATTACTGCAAACAGTTGTCTCACATCCAGACTGGGCTTTCACAATAAATGAACATCATCGCTACCTGTGTACGACAGCGAGAAGAACACGTTCTCCGCCTCTTCCGATCTTTACAGCGAAGACAATACAGGTGAAATGGACGTGTTTTTGAAAGGCATACGCATTGGGCTTCAAACGGGACAGTTCTCTAACGTACGGACAACAGAAGGAAACCAAGACACAAAGGTAATGTCACACGGTGCCCTGATAAGTCAATTTGCTGGCACCTAACTGGGAACAAGCACAACACCACTGCGCACCCCGGCATTAGTGTACATGACACTGCGCACCTCCACCCCGGCATTAGTGTACATGACACTGCGCACCTCCACCCCGGCATTAGTGTACATGACACTGCGCACGTCCACCCCGGCATTAGTGTACATGACACTGCGCACCTCCACCCCGGCATTGGTGGAGGTGCACATACATCAACTGTGGATGTCAACAAAAACAAATCCCTGCGACTCGTCACTGGATGCTTATGACCAGCTAAAGACGAGAGCTTATTTGCAAGCGTTGAACCAGCCAAATGGACGGCAGTGCTGGCTTTAAACAAGCCAAATGGACGGCAGTGCTGGCTTTGAACCTACCAAATGGACGGCAGTGCTGGCTTTGAATCAGCCAAATGGACGGCAGTGCTGGCTTTGATCCAGCCAAATGGACGGCAGTGCTGGCTTTGAACCAACCAAATGGACGGCAGTGCCGGCTTTGAACCAGCCAAATGGACGGCAGCGCTGACTTTGAACCAGCGCGTAAAACAGCCAGACCACCGTTTGTACGGCGTCTGTGCTCAAGGGGCTAGGCTCCATCGTCTCAGTCACGGCATCCATTTATTAAACATGCAGAACCAGAAATCACGTGCCCGAACGAAAGTACAACTCACTGGGTAGCAACGAAATGGAGACATTATTTCACTCGTGAAGTATGGCGTACTGAGTTATAACCAGTAAGGTAAATGCCAGCAACGTAATTTTTTTTTTACAAATATGAGAAGTGCGGGTCACACATAGATGATCAATTGTTGGACTCTCGATAAGCCAATGGCTTTCATGTCCACTTGCTACCTGGGGAATGCGTGTTTTTTGTGAATATGTGAATCTGTGAACACTGACAATATCGTGCACACTGTGTGTAAGATGTGTGTATTCCAATTAATGTAATAACAGTAAAATGTACGAGTGACACTTGCTTTGCGATCCATACGTTCTTTGCTGTAACAACTCGCCCCGCTTACGGGGTTAGTTGTTACAGTAAACCGCGCCTGGAAAACTTCACTTCTACCTAACTGCAAAACGCAAAAAGTGACTTTAGGTGAAAATTGTAACAACTAGCCCCGGTCTCCCCTACAAATGGGGACTATCAGGTGCGGTTCTGGCAGTAAACAGCAAACCAGGTCATCAACCCTTACTCTACGGCGCCTAAAATTGAGAAACTAGCGTTGCCACCCGCGAGTGGCTGCTCAACAAAACATTACACATTTAGACTGTTGACAAACCCAATAAGAAATCAAACACCATGGTATTTGCCTGAAATATTTACAAAAAGATCCTGAACTATTGTGCAAACGAAAATAAATTATAAACAGATGGGCCACCTTAATTATTGAGTTAAAAAGATACCACAATATGACACGTGTTTTTAAATTATAATGTTTATTTAAAAACATATGCAAATGTTACCAAACTATCCGCGGCAAAAGTACAGTAAAACCTGATATTAAAGGTTGGAATGTCAATAATTCAGGTGTTTTCTTGACTTCTTTTTTCGACTGGAGCCTGCAACATTGGGTGGTAATATTTCTCAATATTGTCACGTAAAATACCTAATTAAAGACGCAGCGCAGACGGCGTTGTGTAACTACTGTACAAGGCATGTTGAACTACTGTACAAGGCATGTTTTTGTTTATATAAAGTAGTCAATAAAGTAACACAATATTGCAAATTGTTTGAACGTACCACTGCTGTCGTTTTTCACACATCAACTGTGAATGTTGGAGCTGCTGCTGCTGCTGCTGCTGCTGCTGTTGCTGTTGTTGCTGCCGATGTTGCAGGTGGTACTGCTGGTACTGCTGCGTGTGCCTGTCGTCCTCGAGCCAAAGGTGGCATTTTTATACATCTGCGTCAACGTCACAAACGTCACAAACCTTGAAAAAAGGATGCACATATATTACCGTAGCTGTACGCATTTATTGGCAACGTGCATGTTGAGCCACACGTTTACTAACGTAGGCACGTTTGTCGTAATTCGATATGGGATCGACTGACCCAGAAAAGGTAATATGAGCACTCATTGTTCTCATGACAAATCGTTGGAAAAGTATCATTTTCATGGAGCTGTTCTATTGCAAAAACAATAAAACATGATATTCATCTTGATAATTGTCTTACACGGTTTAGCCGATGCAAACTGATACGCATTATAACATCATAACTTTGTCAAAAATGGGCGTTAACCCAGACAGTAGATCCGGTGTATGTGTCTCTGTTTTAAATCTTTTTTGACGCATCTCAGCCAATTCCACTTAAATGTTTAGTGTATTCAGTCAGTACACAGCACGTGTTTCTCTTAAACACGTTGTTCCTGTCACTTCTTAATAAACACGTTGCTCCTGTCACTTCCGAATAAACACGTTGTTCCTGTCACTTCCTAATAAACACGTTGTTCCTGTCACTTCCTAATAAACACGTTGCTCCTGTCACTTCCTAATAAACACGTTGCTCCTGTCACTTCCTAATAAACACGTTGTTCCTGTCACTTCCTAATAAACACGTTGTTCCTGTCACTTCCTAATAAACACGTTGCTCCTGTCACTTCCTAATAAACACGTTGCTCCTGTCACTTCCTAATAAACACGTTGCTCCTGTCACTTCCTAATAAACACGTTGTTCCTGTCACATGTAGTTGTTGATGTTGACATCAGTTTATACGGAAGAGATACAAGCAGTGGCAAAACGTTACTAAGCATAATTGACACAGAAACGCTCTGTCGAGATGAAACACTGTTGGACCCTCGATGAGAACAACATTTCCTTGTCCAGTGGCCAGTGCCAGTGACAGATACACTGTAAGATGCGAATGCGGACATAACCAGCAAACCATTGACCACATCGTCAACCACTGCATATGCTCTAGTTCTAGTTGTTTCCAGCACTCGGCAACGTTATACTAACTGACTAGTCGGTATGTTGTGGTTACTACAATTGCATGGTGTTTCAAGGTCTCACTCAAATAGCCAGCCTTTTACAGAACATTACCACCGAGCCATCCTTTATATGGTGGCATTGAGGGTGGTCACTGCCAGGGTGCATGTCATCCTCAATGGTTCTTTTACGTCCCCACAGTCATCAATGTCGGGAGCCAGGTTTTTACACCAAGCGTACCCATGCCCTTTCTGGGTCTTGAACTCAGAACTCTGCTAACCAATACACTACCGCGCTTCACTTTCGCATTTAGTTCACGAACCTAAAGCAAAGGAGTGGATCGACAACACAACGGTACAATTGTAACTCTGTTGTTTTATTCACTCGAAAGAAGATAACACAGCCACAAGGAGGCTGTCGGTGTGCTGGATCACTGCCGTGCTAACAGGCAGGCTGTGGTGGCTGTGGGAACGTTATCGTCCGTGCGTTGAGGCGGACATGTTCAACAAAACATGACATGTTTAGCAAGATGTAATGCCTGGCTCGGTTACGCGGCGTATGTTAAAATATTTAATCAATTATAATATATAATATAATATCGGTTATTCGACATTTATATGTTTAGCGTACATGTCATCAGACAAACTCCCAGAATGTTTTCAAACTGTGCACTTGTTATGTAAACCCAAACTCTGGCTTTGGAACAGTCAGTAAAAGGTTGGACTAGTTAGACACACCAGCGGATATTACATTTAACCGGATTTGACCCGACGGCACCCTTGCTCGTGTCTCGAACCTTATTATTGGGATATCAACCCAGTTGGTTCATCTGGACCAGGAACCCTGGTTTGCCGTACTAAATTACAAGACACCACGAAATCTGTCAAATGCGCGCGTATTTCAGTAACGTCGGCCTATATCACACATGCGCAGTGGTGGTCTTGGAGAAGTTGGGAGCGCGGTAGATACATTTCACGAGTATTGAAGCGAGTTTTGCGGTCCTCGTGCAGATGACCCTATATAATATGTTGCTCGACGACTTTTTGACTGTATAGAAACGTCGGCGTAGGTGAGCCATGCAGACTTTCAATAGCGTTATTTATGTATCTAAAGAATGAATGCTTAACGTTCAACAACGTATGTTTTCAAGGTCGTGGAAAGGGTGAAACGACGAAAAAAGAGAGATGTATCGAATCTTACCAGATTTAACAAGATTGCCACCCAACCACCGACAGCAACAAAGTCCAGACGGCAATCGGAAGAGAAAGCCATTTCTTATCGAAAGTCCAGCCATTTTTCATCTATGTTTATACCCCCTTTATCAAATACATGTCAATTATATTTAAAACATATTCGCACTGCTACCAGTCGTAATATATAATATGTTCCATTCAGTTTTCGTCCTCACTGCCTACACTGTTCCATTACCAATGTTGACTCTTGCCCTCTGGTTCTATTATCCTCTTTAAGTTTATATAAGTGTTTCTATCAATACGGAGACGTTCATGTCAACACGGACTCTTACTCCGAAATATGTTACGCTTTTCAGTTTTACTGCGTTTGCATGGACATATTTATTGTTTAATATATAAACTTACTCCGCCTCCCATTCTCTCTCGTATATTCTTCCTGTATGTAGCATAACCTGAAAATGTTAATTCAGCATTTTCTATGTCTTTACTTGGCTATGATTCGGTGATTTGACGCTCAACATCCGCTACCACGGTTTCTAATTCGCTTTTGTATTTACTACACTTCTGGCATTTAAGAATAAACATCTATGTTCAATTCCATAACTATTGATGAGTGTTTACTTGCACGTTTCTTCGTATTACTCATCTGAGTTGTTTCCTTCAGTCCCTTGTACATCTATTATAAACAATTAACGGTGCCTGTGCCCTCATCAACGACTCTGATAAACTCGCTCCAACGAATTGCTGTCAGATAAATCCCATCGCCACCATTTCTAACCAGCATCCCGACCAACCGCATCAACTCGTTTACCAAAATTTATTAGTCAGACAGGAAACGCTATCTTTGGTAAAGTATCCCCCCGGAGTGCCGAAAGTTGGGGTGTCAACATGCAGTTCATGTATTTACCCAACCGGAATGTGGACACATGTTCAGTTCATTTTCTAAGATACATTATGAAAACCAGCAGTGATTATTTTAAATTAACACTATAATATGTTGTGTTCACATAACTACCAAGTCTCACGCATTTGACTTCCGTCTCACCCTCCCACGCAGCTATCTGCAAATATCACTCATATTGCCCGGTTCAATAAATAATTAATATAAACAGGAATATTCTCATGCATGGGTTTATAGATATTTTTCCGTGCACGCACTGATGTCTAAGTGCAGCACGTAGACTCCACTTAGCGAATCTCTTCGGGCCAGAACAATTTGATTATCTTAAGAGGCGCAATTTAATACAGCAGGAATAGCGAATGATTTCGTCCCAGCCAAAAAAACCATGTGATTCAACAAATAAGTAGAATTCTGGTATCCGTGATTCTGTTAAGCAGAGTCCACTGTAGTAGTACACATTGAGTGTGCTGAACGTCAGCTTCTTTTGAACATTTAAGCCACGCGTGTGCGGATGGGAAAGATAGCGTTCGTTCTAAGTGATGACCTGTTGAGGTCTGATATAAGATTTATTAAGGTTCAAAGTGTGCGTTCATAGTTGTTTTCAATCACTCTTGTTGCGTTCTTTTTAGTTGTTCTAATCATGTTTTAATATCTGTAATGTTGCATGGGGACACAGACGACCGAGGCTCTCCCTAAGAAACCAAGATAAGTGACATTTGATCAGGGTGTCAGCTTCTGTTGGATTGTTGTACTTGACGTGAACTCACTAGGCCAACCTTACATGTGTGGCATACGGTTTAGCGTCTCCTTTAGAAGAAAATGGCGAGCGTCGTCACAAACAGCTGAAAGACAGCCGCCGATGATCGAATCCTTTGAAGGCAGACAGTTCAGAATTATGTCAGAAGGAGATGAGAAACAATCCACACAATAGGCTGAGAAGAGGGACCACAGAAAACTGCAAGTAATTATGCTCCTCATCGGCCTAAAACCTTCACCTGCAGCAAGTGCGGCAGATACTGCCAGAGACTACGGGACTGTCTACTGGGCCTGACCCGACGATGCGCAACATGTAATTGACCAACACAGCGCAAATCAATGTATAATATACAAAATAAATTATATCGAAGGAAGTGTTAAACGAGTCATACCTAGTTATTATGAAACGACTGGGTGGGTCGTTGCGAATATTTATTAATGGTATCTATGAATTACACCGATACACCCACGCGTGTTTGCACACCCTGACAGTGTTTGTGTTCGTCGTGTGTGCGTGCGTCAGTGCGAACAGGTGAGGCTTACCGCGAGTTTTCAAAGTATACTTCCTCATCTGCTGCCAGTTGTCGCTGACGCTCTGCTTCTGCTTCCAGCTCTTCTTTATCGCGTTGCATCTTGCTGTAGTACAAGAGTCCCTCGCATGTCAGCCGGCGATGACGAGCAGGAGGAAGAGACTGGTCAATGTGCTGATTAACCACCTGTTTAACTTTGCAGAAACATGTGCCAGAGAAGCCGGCGGTGCAATAGCCCGAAGTCTTCTGAGTCTTCGCGTCAAATACGCATGTGCCGTTGGTCATGCACAGGTTGTCAATCTCACAGTTGTCGCCGCAGTGAATCTTCGGACAGATACATTTGAAACATACGGCGATGACATTAGAAACGCCGCCGTTCATGCATGTGTTGTTCGTCTTGCACTTACGGCCTCAGCATTGCTCTTCGCAAGTGCACTTGTAGGTATTGATAGCCTCCATGTACCTGCAGGTTCCGTTGTTCAAGCAGGGGTTATGCCATGGGCGAGTCTTATAATCAGTGTGTCGTATCATAATTTTTTCCTCCCTTTTAACGTTGAGTAGTATTTATAACCATATATGACTATGGAACCTTTATCCCTGATGCCGCTCGGTTTGCGCGGCCCATTCAGGAATATTCCCAGACAGTCAGAATCCCATTAAAATTTTCACGCAATATAGTCCCGAGGTGTCACTGTGCCGACCTAACGTTGAAAACGCCGCACCTCTGTGATGAATCTAAAAATTTCCGGCCTTATGGTGATTGTAGTAGCCGAAAAAATTATTTCAATATGTAAACCGTATCCCATCCCATTGACCAAGTTGGGAATGGTATTCGATCGCGACACCATTGGCCGGTCTGACGAGGGCGAAACAACCTAACAAGGTGAGTTGGAAGAAGGAGGCGAACAAATCGTTCAACCAACTAAAACAGGCCCCACGTAACGCACCCATGCTTAAGTTTCCCGACATGAATAAGCCTTTTATTTTACGCACAGATGCGTCTGATACAGGACTGGCCGCGCTGTTGCTCCAGGCAGGGAACGGAACGTTGTTTCCCTTAGCTTTTGCTATCAACAAACTTTCCCCCACCCAAAGACGGTACTCCGTAGTGTGATCAAATATATAAAGGGTACTGTGAATTACTTACTAATTTGAGTTGTGTGTGTCACGCCATATTGTATACAGAGTGGCATTTTGTGATTAGTTGAAAAAATTATGATGCTATGAGTGTAAATAACTTTTTTAGAGGGCGGTAATGTAGCATTTCTGATATTTTTTTATCAGAATACTATTTCCTGTTTCTTTATTTATTAGTTAAACCTTTCAAGTATGAAGGAATGCATCGGTCTTTGTTAAAGCCGACCAGTATTACGTAATATGTTTGTTCAAGCATGTCCGTGGACGGCGTGTGTTTATCTTGTAAAACAAACACGACGAAGCTATATCGGTGAGACATCATATTGTAAATCTAATCCAGTGGCATCAACTAGACTAAATATCTAGCTGAAATAGACTGCCAGTTTAGGAAAGGTAACAATCTGACTGTTCGCAATTGATACGATGGGCATATTATTCCACCGGCGATCCGGATAGATCGAGATATGTTGGACCGCTATGCAAAAACTCACATTAGTTCACAGTGTGCAAAACCACTCTTCGATGCATTTCTAAGATTATTTGGTTGTCATGGTTATTGTCGTACACATTTCTTACTATATCACGTGTGCTGTTTAGTGCAAGAACCCCGTACGTCCACTTCTTTATATATGTTGGTTTAGTTGTGTTTTCGTCAATAGATGTCACTACTTACTAGTGCAGTTTCGACTGAATCGATGGATAGCATCTATGTCCTCGTGTTACTATGTAATACTTGTTCACATTGCGTATGCTTTCCAACGTATACCAAGACGATGTGTACACTCCTGCAATTGTATGACTAACTGTGCGTGTGCGTGTGTAATAATTTTACAACACTATACATACAATGTTTTGTATAAGTCAATCGAATGGCGTAAACTAGACCAAATATCTAGCAGAAATGAACTGCACGTGTAGGAAACATACCACACTGACAGTTCGAAAGTGATACCATACGTGTATTAATCTTTCAGATTCTACCGACGATCCGTATAGATGCAAAATCTCACATTAGTTCCCGACGACGATCGTGATCGGGAAGGGAGTCGAGATCGGTGTGTTTGAAAAAAATACACCGACACTTAACTCTACTTTTGTAGAAAAATGTACACAAACCCATTCGTTTTCTTCAGTAGCAATCACGTATATCTAGTGCTTTTCAACAACGCTTTAAAAAGTACCGAACTGTATGCAATAAAAAAATCTTCAAAGGGAATGAATACACACCAGAAATAACCCAGATAGATACCCAGCACATGCGTAAACAAGGCTGAGTGTTTTTCGTCACTTAATCGGTAGAGGGCACCACTTCTATGGTCGACTTGGGGTATGAAGGAAAGTGTGTACGTGCGTGCGTGCGTGCGTGCGTGCGTGCGTGCGTGTGCATGAATGCATATGTACATACGTAGACCAATATGCATACACATACATACATTCACACAAACGAATAGTCAAATATGTAAGAATGTCACCTTTTGTAATTTACTTAAATAATTAAAAATATTTATGAAGAAAACTGAGACCAACACTCTGCTTAGCAGCTCCAATTCACATTTTATTAAAGCGAATTTGGATAATATACAACATGCATCCGTTCACATTACTGATGCATGAGTAAACGCAGTTAATCTCAAGAACACCCTAGTATTACATACCACAATTACTATGCATTAATTACGTACGTATGCATGCCTAATGCTTTACCCCTTTCACTACAAGTTATGACACCATTGCGTTCTTGTTTTAGTATTCGAAAACACTAGTGATATTTAATAACACAATTTTTTATATTAACATGACATTGATGAAAATGTGTTATCCAATACCCATAATTGAGCAGTTCCATCAATGGAACCGGAGTGTCTAACTGTAGGCAGAACGTGAATTTATCTGGTGAGACACTGAACATTGTACTGTGTTGAGGAATATTTAGGAATATCCAGCAGCTTTGTCAGTGCAGATTAAACTGCTGCAGTGACCACGTTTGATTCGACCGACAAACAACATCTCCGTCGACTTGTATATGTATAATACATGTCGTCTGATTATCACTTAAATTAGTGCAACGTCGGTGTGTTGCACAGATTAACATATTTGTATGTAACATGCAACAGTAACACAAACTACCACGAACACAACGCCTCAAGCGTCGCTTCAGATCGATATAGGGATATACACATTTAACAGGAATGGACAGGCTACGAACAGCAGAAGAAAGACAATTTTACGAAGACTACGTGTGAATGGTACAACTACGACCGTCCTGGTCAAGTGATGGGGTGAAAGTGACAGGGATATGGAACGAGACTGTAGCAGCCGCGTGCGAGGTCAAACTACCCGACAATTAACACATATTTAAATGCATTATCATCGTAGCTAGTTGCAATGTTTAGATATGACTTGATCAGGCATTAAATGACATATATCCGACGTATTGTAACAGCAAAATTTACTTACATTGGCGTTAATTGTTATTGCAGACTGTTCATTGTGGACTTGGGATGAGGCGAGAGCTAGAAAGTGAATGTGTGTGCCGCGAAGACAACATAGACGACCACTACTACAACTTCTACTAGGCCAAACCCAACTGCAGTTTGAAATGTGCTGGGTCGTCATGATGCCTGCATAAGCATCGCTGAGCAGACAGGCAAGACATAGCAACTATTTAATTACAGACAGTGAAAAACCACGGCATAATTAAGCAATACCCCAGAGCTTGTAGCATCAGTAATCATTATTCACCAAAACTTAGGATGTAGGCTGTGAAACGAGCTAATAGTTTTGTGTGCATTACTGTCAATCCGCATATATATATATATATATATATATATATATATATATATATATATATATATATATATATATATATATATATATATATATATATATATATATATATATATATATATATATATATATATATATAACCTCAACCGAACAACAGTGGCAGTTCTGAGAGCTTCTGCAACGAGTTGTCGTCTGTCTTCAAGTACTCACAGTTGCGGACGCAAGTTGTCCTTCGTTAGTCCACCAACCACCAAGAGTCGCCATCTGATGGCGGAGATCGAGTAGTTTGGCAAGCGGACATGCTCTTGAATCGCCTCCAGTAATGGTTGTTGTGCTGATGGTTGTGTCTCACCCAACCGTGTACTGCCTCCTGTGATGATTGTGTGTGCTGAGAGTCGTATCTCACACAGCTCTGCATAGCCTCCAGTGATGGTTGTGTGTGCTGAAAGTCGTGTCTCACACAGCTCTGCGCAGCCTCCAGTGATGGTTGTGTGTGCTGAGAGTCGTGTCTCACACAGCTCTGCATAGCCTCCAGTGATGGTTGTGTGTGCTGAGAGTCGTGTCTCACACAGCTCTGCACAGCCTCCAGGATGGCTATGTGTGGCGAGGGTTGTTTCTCATAAAACCCTGTACAGCAGCGGTATCTCCCCGCGTGCATCCTGTGTCCTGAGTCGATCGGCCGGGTACCCCGTCATAGTGACGTAGAATTATAGACGAAACAACATTCAACACTAAGTTCAGTAATACATTTTATTAACGAGGTAAACAAAACTGGCCCGGGTGGATGTAGGATAAGACACTGGTATTAGAGAAACCACCTCAAGCCGAGGGCAGAGCATGCCTCGTCAAAACAGGTGCCTCGATTCGGGGAACAGTTTTGGATAATGAGACGCGGACGTATTCTTTAATTTGAGGGCTGAGCTTGCCTCGTCAAAACATCGTGATATGTCGGGCCCGAAATGTTTATGCAGAGCATTGCCGAGAATCTTTGTAGAGGTAGATCGAAACACCAACAATGCCCTCACAGGCACACGAATCACGTATAGATACGATTCACTCATCTTAGGCAAGAACTTTTCAGGCGAATTGCTTCAAATGCATCACGTGCGGTAGAGTCGAACTTCCAAAAGTCCTCATGCACGCCGTTTGAGAGAGATCGCACGTACACACTGAACTGAGGAAATTTGAATCCGATGCATTCAGATCCGGGAAATATGTCTAAAGTGCGCCTACACAAGTTGCCCCATGTTTCCATGTCCCGTTTCTTCATCTTGAAACGAGTAATAGCGTTGAATGTTTGCTTGAAAATAATGTTTTCTTTGAATTTGATAATATTACAGAAACACATGCTCTCCTTCGCGGACAACACAACGTGACATCATTATTGCCCCGTTGCACTTAACCTTGCTTCAGCCAACCCTCCGCGTATCCCCTGAACAAAACTGGCGTACCCCCGGGTGTACTCGTACACCAGGCTGCGAACCGCTGCTGTACAGTGATGGCGGTGTGTGCTGAGTGCGCTGTTATAACATGTGAATTGTGAAGAACGTTCTGTGCGAAACAATACAAACTTAATTAGATATTGGAAAACTGTTATAACAAACTAATAATAATAATACACCCTGCATAGATAATAATAAATTGTCATTTAGTTATCTTGAGAAAAACATGAGTATAGTTCTAAATTAAGTAATAGTTCGCCGTTGCTGACACAATGTTGACATTTAATAATATAATTCCCAAAACTTAAAGGATAGCACATGTAACACATTTTCATGATGGCTGACGTCCAGCCCTTTGTGAACAACCGCAAAACAGGATTTAACCTTTACTGAAGCGCTCTCTATAAATCAACTTACGCTAGATCACAAGGTCACCGCTACAATATTTGTTTGTATCAGCGACATTCATTCAATGTTGGAAAAACCCAGGGCTCCTGTAACTGCCATGTCACCAGCCAGCCGATGTATTAGGTCCTGTGTTTATGTACCCCATTCGTATAACGTTGGGAAAACCCAGGATTTCCCAAGACGACGCGTGGCATTCACCGTTGTTACAATTGTTATTGAAATTACCAATTTATGAGCCGGACCAACTGGAACATTAAATCCTCGGAATGAGCTGTAGACAGATGGACAGATCTTACGGAGGGCTACATCCTGCAGTGGATGGACAGATCTTACGGAGGGCTACATTCTGCAGTGGATGGACAGGGTCTACGTGAATGGAGATAGCCATAAACATAAAGATTGATACATATTTTGTATATCTAAGTATGGGGCCCGCAAATTTCATGTCACTAAGTAAACTGGACTATGTTCAAGACTTCAATATCGAAGTGAATGTTTTCCCTCTAGCTAATCACAAAACGTCCGCATGTAAAACTGTTGTTCGCAGTTATGGTTACAACTAATTATTTCGTTAATATAGGATATTATTATAATCCTTGAATGATTATTTAAACTTCAACTATATTGTTTTAGTATTCCTAAAAATGTCTCACAGTCGTCATCTGACAATTCATATTCTCTGCTTGGCTGTGATTACATAATACTACTATCGGGGTACACAGTGATCACTATTGATGTTTACAATTAAAATGTAATACAGTGGTTTATTCATGTAACAAAGGATTTATTTACTCCTGTCTGGATGATATGCCTAAACACCAGATATATTTAGCAACGTTAGTTGGGACATTGCTTCAATTACCACATGTCTATGGCAATTGCAATTTAAAAATAGTTAGCTACGTCTGAGGAAGAAAATGGTTATTAGAACATTATTGTATAAATATATACTTTATAAAATATTTGTATACACAAATGTTTTTGTTCATTAACCGAAGACTGATTAAGACACATCACAAAGTAAAAACGAATTTCAATATTTCTATAACACTGTATTGCAGTATAGTACTTGTATTCCTTATACGTATGGTTATGAACAACATTAATCTACTCATTGGCACTGTACGCAATGGTGTGTCTTTCCAAATTAAAGTACATACATATTAGTGCCATGTAAGGGATTTCAGCTTGAGCTCAGACCCGACCCGCAATTAACAGTTAGAATCAAATAGTTGTCAACTACCCGTCGCCCAACAGATTATCTGCCTACAAATAGTTGACAAGTACCCATCGGGCGACCGTCGTCCAACATATTGTCTGACTACAAATAGTTGGCAACTACCCATCGGGCGACCGTCGTCCAACATATTGTCTGCCTACAAATAGTTGGCAACTACCCATCGGGCGACCGTCTTCCAACATATTGTCTGACTACAAATAGTTGGTAACTACCCATTGGGCGACCGTCGTCCAGCATATTGTCTGACTACAAATAGTTGGCAACTACCCATCGGGCGACCGTCGTCCAGCAGATTGTCTGCCTAAAAATAGTTGGCAAATACCCATCAGGCGACCGTCGTCCAACATATTGTATGTCTACAAACAGTTGTCAAATACCCATCGGGCGACCGTCGTCCAACAGTTTTTCTTCCGATAAAAAGTTGGCAACTACCCATCGGGCGACCGTTGTCCAACATATTGTCTGCCTACAAATAGTTGACAACTACCAATCGGGCGACTCGACCGTCGTCCAACAGTTTTTCTTCCGATAAAAAGTTGGCAACTACCCATCGGGCGACCGTTGTCCAACATATTGTCTGCCTACAAATAGTTGACAACTACCCAATGGAAGAGCTAGTCGCCATTGTCGTCTTCAGCAGCGATATACCTCCTGCAGTGAAGACCAAGATGGCAGTTCACGAAACTCTCACAAAACCAACCTCTCCAACAAACCAACCACCGGAGCGACTGGAAGAATAACTGCAGAACATCCACTTGAAGACATAAATGAGTTTGGACCAGAGCTTCTTGGCGGAATAACCTCCTTCTGTGGTCCAACATCTGCATACATTGGAGGCTGCAAGACGAGTGCTGACATTCAACAATACTGAATATGACACGACATGGTAATTACCTCTCAAGAAACATTCGTATTCTTTCGGAATGAATACGAAAACTCTAACCCTAAAACCAAGCCCTGACCTAAACCTATGTAACCTTTGACCTCTTCTAAGGCCTGTAACTTTCCACAACTTAGTTTTATGCAAAATACACCGAACGAAGGTTGAATATATTGACATTTCCAAAAACCATTTATTAACAACGTAGTGTGCATGTATGACAAATGTCATGCTACTGTTTACGTGCTTGTAGTACAAATTAACCTGTTTTTATTCGGTACTGGACTGGCCCAAACCCATCCACACTAGGCCCAAGCCCGACCCAAGCTGGCTCTGTCTAATACTTTTCGGCTCAGGCCCTGCTCGGCCTGATAAATTTCATTTACATGTTCAATAATATTAATCAACTTATTGATCTCGTATATCTTGTATCTCCAAGAAGTAGCAACGTTATAAACGCTTGCTTCAAAGTAATTGCGCAGGCGTTGGTCAACTTTTAAAAATAGTTGTGCTATAAACGTTTTTCAAGATCATATATAAAAACTGTTCACCTAGTGTATCTAAAAAATAGCAATGCTTTAAACGCTTGCTTCAAAACAACTGCGTAGATACTGACCAACTTAAAAAATAGTTGTGATATAAACCTTTGTTTCAAGATCATATATCAACCTGTTTACGTAGTGTATATACAACTAGCGATGTTACAAAGCTTGCTTCTAAACAACTGCGTAGATGTTGGCCAACTTTTTCTGAAGATCATATATCAACCTGTTTACGTAGTGTATATACAACTAGCGATGTTACAAAGCTTGCTTCTAAACAACTGCGTAGATGTTGGCCAACTTTCTCTGAAGATCATATATCAACCTGTTTACGTAGTGTATATACAACTAGCGATGTTACAAAGCTTGCTTCTAAACAACTGCGTAGATGTTGGCCAACTTTCTCTCAAGCTTAACTGTGCAACTGAATAATGTATGTATTGCCTAAGCATATCGGATAACTACACAGTTCCCATGACTGTACTGAATTGATCAGCCGTGAACCAACACTATTATGACGAAGTAGTTATATTGCGACATCAACAATTTCCGTACTGATATGGCAAACCAATTATCTACATGTGACGTATTAATGTAAATTCATATTATTTATTATGTCACACGGTTACTTAGAAATAACACTAATACAACATTTTTGTAGTTGATTAATTGGTAGCAAAAGTTTACTTTTGATACGATATATTTCACTGTGCACAGCATAGTGGATACACAACATGATAACACGATTTGTACACTTGTACTATGCAGCATGTAAGCTATAAAAGGTGTGTCTCCGTGGTAGCAGTTAGTTTAGTTTCAAGAATAATACATCATTTTCGTCATCAGTCACCTTCGTATGCTGCACACGACGTCTAGGCGGCGACTTATTGCTGTCGCTGCAATTACTGCGTGAAGATTATTCGTTCACATATACATCACTGTCTATAGTCAGGTACTCATTTATACAGCTGAGAGGACTGGGACAACGTGGCGTAAACGACACCAGCTATTGAAACCCGGAGCGCAAACTTTAGTTGGTGGACAGAGCTGATGAACAAGACTGATTGAGAGGTGGCGTGTCCTGTCGGTAAATTCATTTCAACAAACTCGTCAGTGCATAAACTATTCCTGCCCGAAGTGACAGATCTAAAGCAGTTAAATACACCACCTGCGGTGACAGATTATAGTGTGTGCACATTCGTCATGTAACATATAATTTGGAGCGTCTTCTTGTTGTACTCGCCTTTGTGGGCGGGATTCGAGTAGCTGCTAGATGAGAGACGGCGGACATTGGCAATATCTTATATATTGTGTATTGTTAACCTTTCTGTGCGCATCGTCATCAGTGATGTGTTTGTTGGAGGCGTAGGCGATCACGAAGCTCCATTTCCAATGATATTTCATAGCCAGGCTGCAAGACCATCAAGGATTTGAATGATTTGCCGACATTTGTTTCTTTTCTTCTCGGTGAATTACTCAACAGTCGCCACCCGGCAACTGAGGTCCGCCTCTTTGTATTCATTCTCTGTACCGGTTTCGCAGATGGTCACGCATGACGATCGTCGATCTGGTGTGGCCGCTGCCAATCGGTGGAATCAGTTGTCTGTTTCACTGACGTCAGAGAAGAAAAGTAACGTTTTCATGATATGCTGATGTCAACCATTAATTTTGTATATGCATTTATCATTATTTTATTAATACAAATATATATTTATTTTTATTATATATTATTTATGGTAGGATTATGTTTTAGAATATTTACTATTGGTATTGTTTTAATACAATTAATATCATGTTTAATATATTTATTTTTTATATAACTAATAAATACATTTTTTATTATAATTTAATAATATTGCATAATATTATGATTTTATGTATGCAATTGGCCTGTCAATAACCTTTATTTTGTATCGGGTGTTATATAAATACTCTTATTATTTTTTATTTTTGGGGCAATTAAGTTATTCTAATACATTTGTCTTTAGAAAGGAACCTATTACTGTGTTGCTACTTTTGATGGTACCTACGTGTAAAGATTCTGTTATACGATTGAATGGTTGTTACAATCCCAGATCAATGTCACAAACACACTTCTAGGTCTGTGGGCGGATTCATATAGCTCCATACATACATACATACATACATACATACATACATACATACATACATACATACATACATACATACATACATACAATGTGTACATAAATACATAGTATATACGTACACACGTACATACGTACATACATGCATACGTACATACGCATACACCTACTTACGTACGTATGTACGTAAGCACACACATACGTATGTACATACATGGATGCGTACATACGTACGTCGTGTCATCTAAAATGACACGATGATGTATTTGCATACTATAAACCAGATCAAACAACTGTCAGGTTGCAGTTGATATACAATATGAAAACGACATAATATTATATGTTATTCGTACATGTGGCTGAATCAGTGACTATTTACGGTGTTCCTAAAACTAAATGACAAACTTCACCTTTGCTCCTTTTATGAAGTGGTGAGCCTAGTTCATGTATCCCTCTTTAGGCAGTCCTCCCATCTTAGTCGCGGTCTTTATATCCCTCTTTATGCAGTCCTCCCATCTTAGTCGCGGTCTTTATATCCCTCTTTAGGCAGTCCTCCATCTTAGTCGCAGTCTTTATATCCCTCTTTATGCAGTCCTCCCATCTTAGTCGCGGTCTTTATATCCCTCTTTATGCAGTCCTCCCATCTTAGTCGCAGTCTTTATATCCCTCTTTATGCAGTCCTCCCATCTTAGTCGCGGTCTTTATATCCCTCTTTAGGCAGTCCTCCCATCTTAGTCGCAGTCTTTATATCCCTCTTTATGCAGTCCTCCCATCTTAGTCGCGGTCTTTATATCCCTCTTTATGCAGTCCTCCCATCTTAGTCGCAGTCTTTATATCCTCTTTAGGCAGTCCTCCCATCTTAGTCGCGGTCTTTATATCCCTCTTTACGCAGTCCTCCAATCTTACTCGCGGTCTTTATATCCCTCTTTAGGCAGTCCTCCCATCTTAGTCGCGGTCTTTATATCCCTCTTTAGGCAGTCCCTCCCATCTTAGTCGCGGTCTTTATATCCCTCTTTAGGCAGTCCTCCAATCTTAGTCGCGGTCTTTATATCCCTCTTTAGGCAGTCCTCCCATCTTAGTCGCGGTCTTTATATCCCTCTTTAGGCAGTCCTCCCATCTTACTCGCGGTCTTTATATCCCTCTTTAGGCAGTCCTCCCATCTTACTCGCGGTCTTTATATCCCTCTTTACGCAGTCCTCCCATCTTACTCGCGGTCTTTTTATCCCTCTTTACGCAGTCCTCCCATCTTACTCGCGGTCTTTTTATCCCTCTTTAGGCAGTCCTCTCATCTTAGTCGCGGTCTTTATATCCCTCTTTACGCAGTCCTCCCATCTTACTCGCGGTCTTTATATCCCTCTTTACGCAGTCCTCCCATCTTACTCGCGGTCTTTTTATCCCTCTTTACGCAGTCCTCCCATCTTACTCGCGGTCTTTTTATCCCTCTTTAGGCAGTCCTCTCATCTTAGTCGCGGTCTTTGTGTCCCTGTTTAGCAGTCCTCCCATCTTAGTCGCGGTCTTTCGCGGTCTTCCACAGTCTTTACTCGTGCATACGACTCTTTAAGTAGATTTATGTTTCAAATTGTCCTGGTCGCCATTTTGCCTACATAACAATCGTGTTTCGAATGTTTCAGTGGCAATGGAAACTCCTGCAGAAGCTCATAAATAACTGGTTTCTAAAGCTCGTTTGGCATGTGCGTTAATTATAGCAATACATACGACAATATATCAACCACGCACATAGCAAACACCTTCTCGAGGGCGCAAATCGTGAGAAAATATAGTTTGTAATGTCTCGTTTTATTCGACAACGCTCTAGCAAATTAAAATGGGCCTGTAATGTTATGCTAGTTTAGGGCGACATGGATACGTTTGGTTCAGTTGAAATTAGCGGGATATATATAAAAATATAATAATCATTTTATTCAGATATACATCTATAATAACGTGGAAAGATTATATTAAGTAAATTATTAAGTATTTTACTAATATATTATATATATAATATATATATAATCATATATATATATATATATATATATATATATATATATATATATATATATACAAATAATATATCTGATTTTGTCTAACCTATATATATATATATATATATATATATATATATATATATATATATATATATATATATATATATATATATATATATATATATATATATATATATATATATATATATATACAAATATATATAAACAAATAATATATAGACAATTTGTTCCATTCATTTATTGTCCTCTGTGAGAACGAGTGCTATATATATATATATATATATATATATATATATATATATATATATATATATATATATATATATATATATATATATATATATATATATATATACAAATAATATATCTGATTTTGTCTAACCTATATATATATATATATATATATATATATACATATATATATATATATATATATATATATTAAGTAGATTTATGTTTCAAATTGTCCTGATCGCCATTTTGCCTACATAACAATCGTGTTTCGAATGTTTCAGTGGCAATGGAAACTCCTGCAGAAGCTCATAAATAACTGGTTTCTAAAGCTCGTTTGGCATGTGCGTTAATTATAGCAATACATACGACAATATATCAACCACGCACATAGCAAACACCTTCTCGAGGGCGCAAATCGTGAGAAAATATAGTTTGTAATGTCTCGTTTTATTCGACAACGCTCTAGCAAATTAAAATGGGCCTGTAATGTTATGCTAGTTTAGGGCGACATCGATACGTTTGGTTCAGTTGAAATTAGCGGGATATATATAAAAATATAATAATCATTTTATTCAGATATACATCTATAATAACGTGGAAAGATTATATTAAGTAAATTATTAAGTATTTTACTAATATATTATATATATAATATATATATAATCATATATATATATATATATATATATATATATATATATATATATATATATATATATATATATATATATATATATATATATATATATATATATATATACAAATAATATATCTGATTTTGTCTAACCTATATATATATATATATATACATATATATATATATATATATATATATATATATATATATATATATATATACAAATATATATAAACAAATAATATATAGACAATTTGTTCCATTCATTTATTGTCCTCTGTGAGAACGAGTGCTATATATATATATATATATATATATATATATATATATATATATATATATATATATACAAATAATATATCTGATTTTGTCTAACCTATATATATATATATATATATACATATATATATATATATATATATATATATATATATATATATATATATATATATATATATATATATATATATATATATATACAAATATATATAAACAAATAATATATAGACAATTTGTTCCATTCATTTATTGTCCTCTGTGAGAACGAGTGCTTCCTGATGTCCAATCTACATTGATCCTTTACTAATTTTACCTCGTATCCTCTAGTTCTGCTATCTTTCTTGAGTGAGAAAAACATATTTCTATCAATATTTTCATACCCATTCAATATCTTAAAAACTTCAATCTGATCTCCTCTTAACCTCCTTGTCTCTAGAGTTGTTAAACCACATTCTTTCAGGCGTTCTTCATAACTAAGGTCTCTAAGTTCTGGAATCATTTTAGTTGCTCTCCTTTGTATGCGTTCAAGCGTATCTATATCCTTCTTACGATATGGTCTCCATGCTTGTATACAATATTCTAAATGAGGTCTAACTATTGCTTTATAAAGAGGTATAATTAACTTTTTTCCCTTGTATGTTATGTTTTTTTCTAATCAATCCAAGAATTTGATAACCCTTTGAAGCTGCAATACCACACTGGTATTGTAATGAGACATAACCCAGTGAATGACTGATATACAACATACCAAACGAACATCCACTAGACATCCAGTAAATATTACTATTATTCAAGTATATGTTCCAACATCTGATGTTGAAGAAGTATATGACACAGTACCTGATAGACCAATATATGATATCAATATTAATTGTTGTAGATTTTATTGACATAGCAAAGATCGGAAATGACGACGCAGCAGGGATAGAAATGAACTTGAATATTTCAGTAGGCGCTCACAGAAACCATCGATTTACGTTGCCGTGGCAGTGGGGAGTCTGCTGCACTAGCATCCATGCAACCATACATGTATGCAGGTCGTATTTGTTGATATTACAGAGCAGTCCTGGTAGATGTCATCTGTGTCCGTGGAATGTGTATAACCGACGATTTATCAGTTGCGTTGTAGATCGACAAATCACACGTAACCACGCATGCATACTCATGGACAAAAGATCATAGCAACGAGCCAGACAGTGATATATTGTGAGTTCACGGCTGAGCCCAGAGCATTCTCCAAATAAATAATGTATGAGTGCGAACTTCTCGAATTTAGCATTTTAAGCCATCTAATAAAACACTATCCCCAACTCAGTTTATGAGAAATAACGCACGAAAGTGCGATCGAGCTAGCTCTTACGCACCAGGGCTATGCCACAGTACTTTTTACTTAAGTACTTTTTGTACTTGAGTACACTTTTTGAGTACTTGTACTGGTACTTAAGTCCATTTACAAAACAATCAAAAGTACTTGTACTGTATATGAGTGAAGATGTTCATCAGACTGGGTGGTTGAAATGAATAATATTTTTACTTATTTCACAGTCCGTTTACCTTTTTCTTTCCGTGACGTTTCGACTGCTATAAGCAACTTTCTTCACACGAGTGCTGCTAGATGGCGACACGGTAGTCATTCTACGCAAGTGTATCACTATGGTGTGTGCCCCCCGCAGCCGCGCCCTGGGTGGCCCTTCAGGAGATCATCAACGGCTAAATATAAGAGAAAATTAATTGCCGTCCTCGCCAGACTAAAGAGAGAAGATCACGGAACAACAGTACCACTACCTCCACCCCTCGGCAGAAGCCACCCCTAGACTGCAGTGCACACTGAAAATCCACAAAAAAGACAACCCCTTTAGACCGATATTGGACTATACTGGCTCAACTGCTTACAAAGTGTCACAAAGCCTAGCAGATCTTCTTGGTCATATGGTAGGACTGACGCAACACCATATCAAAAACTCAAGAATGTGTTAACGTTATGTAGATGACATACTAGAAGTGATAAAGACAGGGATGACGCAACACCTAACCGACCATCTAAACAGAGTGGACAAGGCAAACAGCATCACATTCACACACAAACAAGAAGCAGAAGGAACGATACAATTTTTGGACACTTTACTTGTGAGGAAGGTATCGGGAGAGATGAAACTACTAATCTGCCCAGCCCTGGTACGCACACAATAAAAAGCATAATGTCGTACAAGATACCAGAAGAAACATATCTAGCTGACCGGTCTCATCGGACAAACGTAACAAACTGAGTTGGTCCCACATGGTTTGAAGTTCTTGTTATTTTGTTGTTCTTATTATATAGTACCCAACATGATGTACGTCTATTTAAACCAAACCTGCATGATACTTAGTCTGTCACCACAAATAATAAGTGTGTAAGAAACGTGTTGGTTCGTTGTGATTGCACCAATGGCGTCCAGGTAAAGGACAATACATACCGGTTGAAGTTCTGGCCATGACTGACAGGCGACTGCTATTGGCCAATTGGCCTACGCCAGTCATTCTGAGCATTATATTAAATATTGAAATGGGCCATGACGCACTGTATGCGAAATCTCGGTTTGTCTCCACCATAATAATCCCGATAATCCCAGTAGGGACGGGTTTGTCGGGAGACTACATTTCGCATATTTGACATGTCCGCCCACACATAGGCTGCCTGACACATGTCAACGCTCCATCGTTGACCGACCATGACGTTTGGTGAAAAATGGGGGAAATTTTATCAAGAGGTTTCTTGATAAAAGGCCTTTTGAAGTGGCGACAGGTACGGCATGTCACGAAACTACGAATGTCCCGACAGAGGTGTCGTTGTCAGTTACAAAACGCTATGTGCTACATGTGGGCGTGCACGGCCCCCTTCAAATGGTACAGAGTGTATTTCACGTTTGACATTATGTTTTCTTGTGGGGCGTACATAATTTATGATATTCTTTGCAAATCCCAAATATTCAGAACCACTCTATGTGTCATTCATCGCAATTAACATCGCTGGCGGGTATATAACTGCCGTCTGTGGTCCGAGACAACTGTATCGAGACAGCAAGAGAATGGCTCCACTCGGGATTCGCGCCACATTGCTGGCGCTCTACGCTCTGTTATCAAGTGACGTGATGGCAGTGGCCCTGCCAGCCCCTGCGCACTTCTATCCCTACGGCCCGGATGTTGGGGACGAGACGGTGCCCGTTAATGACGACGGTAGCACTGGCGTGATACAGATAGCTACTAAGTTCCCGTACTTCGATGACATACACGACTCCCTCTATGTAAGTACATTTGTCAGAATTCAGTTGTGGTGCAAATAGTAGTGTTGATAAGTATTGTGCGGCGAACAGTACGAACGAATATAATAAACATGCAGCATATGTTCATGTTTGCATATTGTCAGACCGATTGAACGCAAGGAAACCCTACTCGAATTGTCTACAGTAATAACTTATTTCTACGTGTAGGTAGCTTTGGGAATATTATTGCGCGCGTCGCGCGTGCGCATGCGTACGTGTGTGCGTGAGTGCGTGTGCGTGTGTATGTGAAAGTATATATATATATATATATATATATATATATATATATATATATATATATATATATATATGTGTGTGTGTGTGTGTGTGTGTGTGTGTGTGTGTGTGTGTGTGTGTGTGCGTGCGTGCGTGCGTGCGTGCGTGCGTGCGTGCGTGCGTGCGTGCGTGCGTGCGTGCGTGCGTGCGTGCGTGCGTGCGTGCGTGCGTGCGTGCGTGCGTGCGTGTGTGTGTACATTCGAGACACTTTGTAGTATTAATCGAAAGTTAAAAACTGTTTGTGATAAAAGGGAACACTCACTGTGAACTGTCAATGCGGACACTGTCGATTCATTTTATATTTAATTTATTACTATGTATATTCAGGTCGACACCAACGGTGTGATTTCCTTCCTGAGGGAGGTATCCCAATATACACCCGAGTCGTTTCCGTTGGCTGGAGACCGCCGCATGATCGCGTCTTTCTGGGGCGACGTTGACACTAGGCGCAATAATGGTCGGGTCTACTACAGGTTCGTAAACTGTTCATTAGTTCATGATGTCATATATATATATATATATATATATATATATATAATATATGGTTAGGGCCGCCTCTAAAAGCAGACACTGCCTGTTTTATCAACCATAAGCAATTATTGAATAAGCATACGATTTGTTGGGTTACTTAGCATTTATCACAGCACTTGTATAATTCTTTTCGTAAATTATTTCAATAATTCCCAGAATGTCTTCTTTTGGAAACAATGCTTTATTATTTCCACGTCATAAATGGAACTGTTCATTATTGATTTTTACAAACAATACGCATTGTGTAGGACAATCGCATACCCTTCATACAAGCTAGATAATCGATTACATCGTTTAACCGAGTACTTCATTAGAAACATAAATATGCTTTGTCTTCGCTGTAGTGAACCACTACACATACCCCTTTTGTTATCTGATGAAAACCACTTTTAATTATGAAAACCAATTCGCAGAGAGACGATGAACGCCGCGGTTCTACAGCAGGCGACCGACGACGTGAGACGGGCGTTTGTGAGACTTACACATTTCTCGGCCACCTGGGTCTTCGTCGCCTCCTGGCACAGGGTTACGTACTACGGTGGATCCGATAGCACCCCGGTGTGTACTTTATGTTGCCTGGCTTAGATTATAAGGACAAGAGAGCGTCTGACTGTTGAGAGCATTGAATGCGCATCCTTGTAGGATTTGGGTATTTAATCATTGGTTAATATCGTGATATTTGGGGACAATACGAAGAAATGCGATGTACAAGATACATTTGAAATATGTCAAACCGGAAACGGTGCGTGAACCCATTAACTGAATGTCCCACTGTTATGTTAGATGTTAGTATATGTTAGTACGGGAAGACTTTTGATGTTGATGATATATTGGAACATGGTAGTTAATTTGATCGGCGGTTTTTATTTTCATTTAATTATATTGTGTTGATGCATAATATGCACTGTTGGTTTTCCACCACCTCAATAAACGACATGCATTTCCAACTGTTGGTGAATGATGAAAGTACTACGTTCTGGCCTGTGACCAATGCTAAGCCAATTAGCAGGGTTTACTTTGTACTCACAGGTGAATACTTTCCAAGCCGTGTTGATTACAAATGGCCGCCATTCATTCACGATATTCAACTATGGCGACGTCTCGTGGACAACTGGGACAGCGAGTGGCGGAGACGGCAGCACAGGTCTTGGCGGAACACCAGCTCAAGTAGGCTGTTTATTTGGAAACCCATATTGACATCGTTAGACCCCATACAGGTACAATGGCGAAGTAATGGAACATGTTTATACGTTGCAAAAACGTGCAAGATGTCCCTATAAGATAATGTCATAAACATTCCAGTTTTTCTTCCTGTCCTCGAAGTAAATATGTTCAAACTGAAGGATATTATATGCAATTACATTGGGCGTAACTGTTTAGTGGGCATCTTCACACCAGTGCGTAATTTGTGTTATTTTTATTTTACTCATTTTGTGTCGTCGCCATATCATAGGTCGGATTCAACGCTGGCGACGGTCTCCGGTTCTACTCCGTACCGGGTTCTCGTCAGGCGGCCATTGTTGACGTCAATACAACGACCAATGTGGGACTTCCCGGCCGCTGGATGTTCCGTATCGACGACGTATCGGTGGAAAAAGGCGGATGCAACACGGAAGGTTCGGTTGCCGTCCTCGCTGAAATAATTTTCTTCTGCGGCCGCACATAACAATAAATAAAATAGCGAATGATCAGCAATGTGTTTTTTTAGTATCATGAAAACTGCTGTTAATTGTAAAACGCCCGTTATATTAAGTTTAATAATTTATTTATTACATTACATGCTCATTGCATGCTCATTTGGATCAGATTATCTGCATATTGTGTAAATGTCACTAGCTTGAATATATTTTAAAAAAAATTGACAAATATCTTAGAAGGGTGGATTTTACATAGATGAAATATGTTTGGACTCTCGATAAACCAATGGTTTCCTTGTCCACTTGCCCTCTGGGCCTTTGCAATGGAAGGCAGTCGTGTTAAATAATGTGCAACGCATAATAAATATGTTTATTTAACACTTTTCGAAACAACATATCTCTTTTAAGTCTTTTCGTATTGTTTTTTCAGGTACCCTGGCCGTGGGGCCTAGCTACGGGTCAATGCTTGGCGGTTTTACGGTGACGGTGTCCGGACCGTGTTTCGATAACCTGTCAGATTCGGTTAATGTTGTATGCAAATTTGACGGCATTGAAACGCCGGCTACGGTTATCGACGCCACCCGGGCGCAGTGCGTTGTTCCTATGCTGCTGAAAAAGGGACGAATACCATTGGCGATATCTGTCGACGGTGGACGAAGCTATAAACACGATGGAGTATTCACGCTTCGTAAGTACTTGTCCTGTTCCTTTTAGCTGGGATTAGTTTAGTGAGGAGCGGTGGTCTAATGGTTAGAGCACCCGCCTGTCGATTGAGAGGACGTTGGTTCGATTCCACCTCCGCCGTTTCGAAGCTTGGGCAATTTCGTTCACCCCACTTTGCCCGTGTCTTTTGGAAGAGACACTAAAGGCCGTTGGTCCAAACTCCTGCGTTAGCTCAAGATTGGGCTGTTTGGAGTATAACTACTTGAGACTTGAGATTTGAGGCTTTTTATCGGGAGGTACATCGTTCCAAAATAAATAGTGTTTTGTTTGAACTACTGGCTGTAAGGTAAATGCTATATGCATATCATTGTGGTTGTCAAAATAATGTTTAATATATAATTATTTAACTCGTTTTGATAATTTGCATAGTTAAAATATACAATGCGTTAGTTTGGGTGACATTTTGTTATGTCGCTTCAACAGATCCTATTGATCTATAGTTGCTGAAGACACGGAACATTCTGTCAGACTGGTGAATAAGAAGAACATAAATGCGGGAGACTCCAAGAAACGTCTGCATATCATTTACCAGAAATCGAACATCGACTCCACTCACGTTGCTGCAGACTTCGTCAGATTCAAGTAAGTAGCTGTACCCATCCGCATGGCGTAACTGAAGTAGGCCTTATTATAATGGGTAGCGCGTTGTCTAACTAACTGTCTACAGGGATGACCATTCGTATATTGATATACGCAGCCCGACTGTACAACTATGATATGTTGGACTATAATGGCGTCTAAATGATCCTGTTCCATTATTGTTTCTACATAGCAGCAGAACGTGTTTGTCTTATCATCCGGTCAGGTTTTTGTCACGGATCACGCTTATATCCAGTATTTTATAACTAGTACAGAAACATGATAAATGCCAATCTTGTACTCCCTTAGTTTACAACGTTTGCGACAACTTAAATTGATATGGCATTGTTAACATTGTAATATATATATGCGCAGATATAAGAGCGACGGATCAGTGGACTCAGAGATCGTCCCGTTAGTTAGCTCAAGACGGAATACAGGAAGTTTGACATTGATGGCCCGTCTTCCTCTCGCGACGTCGTCTCCTGATTTCGTCGGGGCGGTGAGAGTGCGTGCCGCAGGTTCCAGCTCTGATACGTGAGTCAAGCAGCGCAACATATGCAGGGTATTGAATTATTACGCCAACACATTTAATAGAACAGCTATATTCATGTATCAAGGAGCAAGTACTAGACAGCACGTGGTAACAGTTTGTAAAAGCGGAATAGATTTTATGTAAATCACTCATTCTCACAGAGGGTGATAAGTTGTTGGAAAGAATATCCTGCTGACTGCGTAAATCCTATACACGTACATTCTTTTAAACACAAACATACATAATGCGACATGGTTGGCACAAATAGATGACCAGTTTTGTTTATATGTCAATGTTTAAAACTCGCATGTACACTAGAATGAACTGCTGTGTTAAAATCCGGTTGTAGACCATGATCAGTGTGCAGTGGCTGTCACTGAAGCATTTCGTATGACATGGATGTTTGGCAGCGTTGTGAAAGATCGTGAAAGATCGTGAAGTGTTCGTGCAATACGTATAATCAAAAGTACAATGAAGGCAGTTACACAAGTTCAAGTTGTATGCAATTTCTTTACCCAAATCAAACAAAGGAAATCGACACAAAACAGTTTCGAGATTGGCAGCTAGTCGAAAACATAAGTTCATAAACCTAAATTTATTGTAGTGCAGTAGAAAGTAGTGACGACAATTTTACAAAAAAGTAAACTGGACTGGCTGTCTTGTTCCTGTTGTTGGTAAAAAGTGTTCTCTTGTTCTAACATGCATAAACGTCTACGAACGAATGTATAATGGGTACTATGATATCATATAGATTGACAAAAATACGTTTATTATCGAACATAATATTCTGTTGCAGGAGCGTCAAGTCTTTGTGGTCGGAGATACACGTCGCCGGCTGGTATCTGAATATGTATTTAAACGAACACATTGACAACACAATCAACGAACTAGCGAGTATGATGTGCAATAACTGGTATAATTCAGAACTACTATCTCCCCCGTCTGCGGCCGGTTTACCAGGATGTCCGTGTACGAGGGAACAGGCGGACGTTGATGACCGCTTTGATGACGACCCTGCGTGTGCTAACGGTGAAGGGTGCCTTTTCCATCCGGGCGCCTATCACTGTATTCGCTCCGTCTCACCCAGGTTAGAAAACAGGTCACAATTCTATTGAACACCAGAACGATCCACCAATTACTATACACAAATAATACTACTGGCAATTTTTTTTCCAGAAATCCTCTAACTGTATCACAATATGGAAACGTAATTCGTTTTATTTACTTATTTCGTTTGTTATCCAATCGTTATTTTGTGTTTAATGTTCAAACTGAAACGTTACCCTTGTGATGAAACATGCTATATTTAAAATCAAATCTAACTAACGTAACACTGTTCCCAGAAATCCACTAATTATATCACCATAATTTTGTTTAAGTCGCTAAACCCTGATCCTTTTTTTTACTTGTTTCGGTATTTTATTTTAATGAGCGTCAATATGGTACCATTGTGATGATATATGATATATCTATAGTAACTACTGTAACAACGAAAACGTAATCACACATTGGTACCAGTTCTCTAGGTGCAGGTCAGCAGTGCTGTTACGCCAAACCTGGAAACATTCTGCCGTTTGAGAAAGGTGGAGGAACGTTCGACCGCTCCCACTACAAAGGTTTCTTCAGCCTTATCCCTCCCATTATCAAAACACCGATCGTTAGTCACATCTTGGATGACGTGTTGCCGTATAACATTTGCTGTGTGTACTCGAACAACTGCGAGAAGTATGGGGAAGTGAGACCTACTGATGACTGCAGCTCGTATGAGCCTCCGGTTCCAGGTGGGTGATATTGTGTCATACTCTGTCACATTTGTTGCAGTTTATTAATGTTTGTTCTTGGCATATAGTGTGACAATTTTTTATTTTCTTCAGAACTATTATAATTCTAATTATTTCTAATTCTGGTACGTCGTAAGGATCCAATTCTGGCTATAGTCTACGAGGGGGTGAGTGCGCACGAAGTGTATTGGCTATAGTCTACGAGGGGGTGAGTGCGCAGGAAGTGTATTGGCTATAGTCTACGACGGGGTGAGTGCGCAGGAAGTGTATTGGCTATAGTCTACGACGGGGTGAGTGCGCATGAAGTGTATTGGCTATAGTCTACGACGGGGTGAGTGCGCATGAAGTGTATTGGCTATAGTCTACGACGGGGTGAGTGTGCAGGAAGTGTATTGGCTATAGTCTACGATGGGGTGAGTGCGCATGAAGTGTATTGGCTATGCAACCCCCAACATAGGCGGCTGAATTCGCCTATTGTTCTAGTCCGAACTTGAGGCTCACTGAGTGTATTCCATTCAACTGTTGTCTTTACAAAATAGGAATTCTTGAATTGGTCTGTGTGGGCTGCAGTCACCACAAAGCACCTATAGTTATTAGTTCGATGTCTTTCAACGTTGCTAGTTGTGTTCTTCGTCATTACGCAGCGGTAAATAGTAAATTAATATGTGCACTTGAGGCGGAAAGCTATTTTTGTGGTAAAATAGAGTATGTTTTTAATAAAATATAGTATGCATACATGTATTATCTTAAAAGCAAATGGCTATATTTAACATTAAGCAGAAAAAATATGATTTGTACTACATAAAATGCCACAGTACAGTTTAAATTATGTTATGTGTTGCTATGTTATATAGTACAAACCATATTTGGTCACCTCTATGTGGGTTCAGAACATATTACATATTTTAACAAGATTTAACAAGATTTAACAAGATTGCCATCTCGAACAACAAGTTCCAGATGGCAAGTGGACAAGGAAGCCATTGGCTTATCGAGAGTCCAACAATTTTCTCATCTATGTGTAGCCCGCCCTTATCAGATATCTGTCAATTCTATTTTTAAACATATTCACACTACTAGCATTAACACAATCGTTTGGCAGTTTGTTCCATTCATTTATCACCCTCTGTGAGAAAGAGTACTTTCTCATGTCCAACCTACACTGCTCCTTAACTAATGCTGCTTTGTGTCCTCTGGTTCTACTGCCTTCTTTAAGTTTGAAGAATATATTCCTATCAACATCCTCATAACCGTTCACTATTTTAAACACTTCTATTTGGTCTCCTCTTAGTCTCCTGGTCTCTAGTGTTGTCAAACCACATTGTAATAAGCGACTTTCGTAACTAAGGTCTCTTAATTCTGGAATCATCTTAGTTGCTCTTCGTTGTATTCTTTCTAGCTTATCTATGTCTTTTTTACGATATGGCCTCCATGCTTGAATACAATATTCCAAATGTGGTCTAACTATTGCTTTGTACAGGGGTACAATTAGATGTTTCTCCTTATACGTGATAGTTCTCCTAATTAGGCCTAGAATTTGATTTCCTTTCGAAGCAGCAATCCCACATTGCTCTGAAACTTTCATGTCAGCATTAAATGTTACTCCTAAATCCTTTTCTTGTGTGGTTCTACCTAGTACAGCATCCCCCATTTTATATTCCTCGTCCATATTTCCATGTCCTATGTGTATACATTTACACTTCCCAAAATTGAATAACATTTGCCATTTTTCTGACCATTTAACTAATTTTTCTAGATCATCCTGTAAACTTTGTTTATCTGTATCATTAGTAACCCTTCTGAATACTTTTGTGTCATCTGCAAATTTGAGTACTTTGCTAGATATGTCATCCTCCAAATCATTTATATATATTAAAAACAGTATAGGGCCTAACACTGATCCCTGTGGTACCCCACTCAAAACAGATTTCCAGTTTGAAATCTTACCATCTACTATTACTCTCTGTCTTCTGTGTGTAAGCCACTTTTCTATCCAGTTGATTACATCATTGCCTATACCATGGGCTTTTAGTTTAAGTAACAATCTTTGATGTGGCACTTTATCGAAAGCTTTCTGAAAATCTAAGTAGACAACATCCACTGGTGACCCGTCATCTACCCACTTTGTAATTTCTTCTAAAAAACATAAGAGATTGGTTAGATATGACCTTGCTTTTAGGAATCCATGTTGAGATGTATTTATTAATTTATGTTTTATGAGGAATTCCACCATGTGGTCTCTAATTAATGTTTCAAGTAATTTACATACAACTGATGTTAAACTCACTGGTCTGTAATTTTCTGGCTTCTTCCTCGATCCCTTCTTAAACAACGGCGTAATGTTTGCTTCTTTCCATTCTGAAGGAACTATTCCTTCTTCTAGTGACAAGTTAAATAAGTTTGCAAGTGGTGTACTAATTTGATCAACAATTTCCTTTAGCAGTTTTGGTGGTATCCCATCAACTCCAGGTGACTTATTATCGTTCATCTTCTTAATTTTCTTTGCTATCATTTCAGGAGTTACAAATAACTGCCCTAAATATTCTGATGTATTGCCCTCAAATTTAGTCAATGGAACTGGAAGTGAGCTGATATCTTCTGTGGTAAAAACTGAGCTGAAATACTCATTCAGGACCTCTGCCATTTGGAACCCATCTGAAATTATGTTTTCACTGTTGCTTTCCAGTGGTCCGACCTTATCTCGAACTTTCTGTTTACTCCTTACATAAGCATAGAAACTCTTGCTGTCATTTTTAATATTACCTGCCAATTTTTTTTCAAAGGTTCTTTTAGATTTTCTAATTTCAGTAGTAGCTAGGTTAAATGCCTCTTTGTAGTTGGTGTAGTCTTCTACATTTCCAGTGTGTTTATAGACCTTCCACAGCATCTGTTTGTGAGCAATTTTTCTAATAGCTTCTTTTGACAGGTGTTTTTTCCTGGATCTTTTCCCTTGTTTTCTTAATGGAATAAATTTTTCAATAATGCCCTCAATCTCATATTTTAAACAAGTCCAGCATTCTGTTGCTGTCTTATTCTTCAGCAAGTTATTCCAATCTATATTTGCTAGATATGTTCTCATCACTTTATATTTGCCTTTGTTGAAGTTCCTCCTCCATTGTTTTGTATATGTATTCCCTGTTTTTACTTTTATATTAAAATGGATTTGGTTATGGTCACTTGAACCCAAAGGTTCGTGTACTTTAACATTGTCAACTAATTCATTTTGAGAAGACAAAATTAAATCTAAGTAGAAACTGATGGTCGTCACCTCCAGCACTCTCTAATGATTCCCATTGTATATGGCCATGGTTAAAATCACCCATTATAACACATTCTCCCTTGCTCACCTCCCTTATCGCCTTTTGTAATTTTACATCTTCCTCTTGTCCTATGTTAGGACTACGATAAACTACTCCTATTGTTAATGTTGAGTTCCTGGTAACTATGTTACACCAAATTGCTTCCACACTATCTGCTTCACTTTTCAGTGTAATTTCATATGCTTGGATAGATTCTTTAATATACAAAATTACTCCACCTCCCCTTCTTTCTCGTCTATCCTTCCTAAACATTACATAGCCTGTCAATGCTAACTCAGCATCTATTATATCTTCATTTGCCCATGATTCTGTGATGCCTATTACATGAGGATCAATATCTGCTACCATAATGTCTAACTCACTTTTTTATTTACTATGCTCCTGGCATTTAAGCATACACATTTAAGTTCATTGTCTGAAATTATTGGTGAACATTTCTTTGGATGTGTATTTGTAGTAGTACTCCTTTGAGTTTTCTCTGTCAGTTCCCCCTGCGCATCTAGTTTAAATAATCTATGGTACCTGTGCCCTCGTCGACAACTCTGACAAACTCACATGCAAGAACTGCAGCGCCCTTCCCTGTCAGATGAAGTCCATCTCTCATGAAAAAGTCACCTCTTCCCACAAAGTTTAACCACATGTCTACGAAGCCTACTCCCTCCTCCATACATACCTTCTGTACCTGTGTGTTGATCGCCATCCTTCTACAGTTCCTATATTCCTCACCCCTGCCTCCCATTGTTGGTAATATCCCCGACAATACGATCTGCCCAACTCTTGCCTCTTTAAGTGTCTTGATCAACCTCCGGTACTTACCAATGATGGCTGACGTTCCCTCCTTATCTGCATTGTTCGTTCCCACATGCACGAGAACAGCACCTCCCGTGCCACCACCCATGACCTGTCCTGCCTTCTCTGCTATATCCTCTACTTTTGCCCCTGGTAGGCATACTGTTATGTCATCTCCTCTATTTACAATTTTATCCACTTTCCTAATGATGGAATCCCCCATAAATACCCGGGCTTTCCTCGCTTTCCCCTGTGATACTACATCGGCAAAGCTCCTTTCCTGTTGCGCACTACTAGTATGCCCCCTTTCTCTCCTATCATCAACCTTTACCGTCTTACCACCTGGCAATCCCTCTCCACTCACCCGTTTACCTCTCTTTTGTTGCATTCTTTGCCTTCTGTCATCTTTCTTCTTCTTACCAGCTTTCTCCCTCACATTGCCACTGCTCTCCTTGTTCTCCTCGGTCATACCACCTCTGCTCTCCTCGGTTTCACCACCTCTGCTCTCCTCGGTCTCACCACCTCTGCTCTCCTCGGTCTCACCACCTCTGCTCTCATCATTCTCACCACCTCTGTTCACTTCTGTCACACCCTGCTCTGTCATTATCAAAATCATACGCCTTAGCTCAATCACCTGCTCCTGCAGACATTTCACTGTAGTACACCCCCTACACACGAAATGGAAATCATCCGCCTGCACCTCCGCCCACGAATTTTGTTCATATGTGTTGAAAATTTTCTACTGCCTATTACATAATCAACAAAAGGCCTAAATCTGCTGTTAAGGGTCTCATCTGAATTTGTTTTCCAATGCCGATACACACTAAGCTGGTCGACATTTAAATGGAATCCAATTTCGTGAGAAAAAAGGGTTATGCATGTCTAAGATTCGAAACACGTATATTTGTACTTTGTCATCACGCCAATCAAGCATAGCAATGCCGATAGTTCTAACATAAGCACGTTTATATTTAGCGACAACGTTTGGTGACCCACATGTCATAACGCTAGACGGGATGCGTTATACATTCAACGGACTGGGAGAATTCTGGCTAGTTCGCAGCGCCGGCTTCCTGCTGCAAGGAAGAGCTACTCAAAGCAGGAACAGTCAAGGTATTGTGATACCATGAACTGGAAGACAAATTGAAATAAAATATAATATAGTCGTTATGCATAGCATGACCTTACATACACAGTTGACATAACAAAATATATTTGTTCGGCACCAAAGAACCAAATAATTATGTTGTCCATAGTAAATTAATGTTAAAAACTCTCCTTCTATGGTTTAATATTTCTACAACAGTTCTCATATTTCTTTAACTTCCGTAATCATAATATACTTTCCTAGTTGTATTTGGCTAATGATAATGTCAGTTCATAGTTAACTTTATATATACCTATGTGTGTAGAACACATATATAGCATTGTCTTCCATACGTCAATTATGACCAGGCGACTTGGTGAGAGCCACTTCATGGACAGCTATGGTTGCGAGGGCGCCCAACAGCAGCGTTGTCCAGGTGCAGGTTAACCCCAGGACGGGACTCGATATTTATGTCGATGGCGTCAAGGAAGACTTTGAAGAACTTCACACGCAAGAATTCTCTCGTAGGTGTCAACTGTGATTTGTGTGTGCTTGTGTGTTGAATTTCTAATATAATAACAGCCATTCCGTCATGTTTATAACATATCACGAAAACAATTATAGGTCAGATTAACTAGAATAAAGACATTATAACACCCTATCAACGGTATACATTAAAACAGTATAATGGTTACCATGGTGACTGTTTGATATCAAACGAGTTTTGCACAGGCAACTGAAACATAATATTGCTGTTTTTCATCGCCAGGTGTCACCGTGACTTATGACGAACACAATGTGACAGTTGTTGAAGTTCGTTACCATGGCGATATGGAATACGTGTGCACGATACGAGCCGTCGAAGGAACTTTGTCGCTGATGTTGAGCTGGCCAAGAGACGCAGGTGTGTACATGAGCGAATGCTGTTTAAGTAGGCGCATGCCCTAATTTAAAGTAATGAAAACTTAAATAATAAAGGTTATTTGTTTTTGAATTCAAAAGCCCTAAAAGGCAAAACACACAAGTTCTTGGTCCAGTCCAAAAGCTACGTCAGCAACACAATTATCAGAACATTATGCTCTGGTCATAATCAGTCATAACACGAGATTGATTTTGTATTCAATTATGAAACTTGCAGGAATATTGTAATTTGATATGTTCATAATATATAAAGCATAATATGTCAAATATCCACACGAACTGAATTTTTTTATTTATTAATTCACTGAAACACACACTTAGCTCAATTTTAACTGTGTTCAATATTTGACTCATAAGAAGTAATGTCACTTCAGTCAATATTGGCCAATATGTTCATTTATGTGTTATCTCTACAAACAAAGTTTGGATCCGGTGCAAGTTTTTGAAATACGTGACATAGTAACAGCTACATCAATAGCAAAAATAGCAAAACTGTTATCAAAGCCAAATTTTGGCCCACAAGGAGTAATGTCATTTCAGCAAAATTGGCCAAAGTAACCATTTATTATTTATCTCTATCTACGAAGAAAGATATGTTGAAAGCACCGCCCTAACCAGACGTTCTTGTAAAGTGCCGTATTATGGTAACATTTGACTCATAAGAAGTAATGTCGTCTAAGTAAAATTGCCCAAAATGTTAATTTATTATTGATCTATATATACGTAGAAAGGCATATGATGTGAAGGGAAAAAAATTAGGTTTACTATCTTGAAGTGACACTCCGAATTAAACTTTCTATAACCATTCCACAACAGACGTTATCCGCAATAGGCCGCCACTCGAATAAGGTTTAATGTATAATGTTTTTGGTTCTTAGTAATGTTCTTTTACCAATAAATGTATCATTTTTGTTTACTGTTGGCATTATGCATGTAGCTTCAATCGACAGATTAACTTTTGTATAGATTTCATGTTACGACTACTGTGCGCAAGCCGATATGCAGTTAGACAGATATTAGGGTAGGTGCCTGTGTTAAAGGCACAACGATTTTCATTGGATGACTGGTACGAAGCGAGCTTTCTTTTTTGTATGTTTAAGACGTTAACATTATCTAAATGTTTCGATCTGCAGTACATCTAAATTAACAATGTTTTACTTTATGTCAAAACTTGCACAACACGTGCATTTGTCTTTAATTGCAGAAAAGCTCTCTGTATGAATGTTATAGAATAGCGTTTTTGAATTCATTGCCAAATCGTGTATTAAAAAAATATAGATAGGTGAGATATCACGATAGAAACACGTTTTGTACGCTTATTACTTTTAATATGTTCAACGTTGCAATGTCCCGTAAAAAAGTTGTTCCCTTTAAATGAACAAACTGGGAATTAAAGCAATAAATAATAGCATCAGTGACGTATTGTTCGTTTCTAGGACATCCACGTGGGTTGCTGGGCAATGCGAATGGTGTCGTGGCCGATGACCTGCAGACTCCCACCAATGTTACCATTGCAATCAACGCTACTCCTAGAGACATCCTCGAGCGGTTCGCCTTGAGTTGTAAGTACACGTGTCTGTGGAGAACCAGAACAATAGCAGTGTCGACGGCAAAAGTAGCTAATATTGTCGTCTAAAGTATTGAGCTCCAGACGACATGTAGGCAATTTAATACGGATACTCCAACAACGTTTCGTTTAGGTGTGGTCAGCCCTCGTTATATATTTGCCAATTATACTTTATACTATGTTGACACGGGTGGCATTTACACATTCGGTATGTAACGTGTTTCATTCCTTTAGCGTCCTCTGTGAGAATGAGTTCTCTATTGTATATAATCTACGCTGATCGTTTAGCTACTTTATCGCCTATTGTCCTTAAGTGTGAAGAAAATATATTATCAATATCTTCACAACAACTATAAATATTAAAAAACAAAACCATATATTTGGTCTCCTTCCAATCGTATAGTTTTCTATAATCACTCAAAGCATTATACTGGTTGGCGTGGTTTTTGCCTTACGTAAATTAGTATGCTGTTTTCATACAAATCTGAAGAAACCTTTGCGCATGGGACCGATATTTTAAACAACTACCAGTTATTTCATCTATCAAGTTGTTAGAAAAGTTGGTTTGAATGAACTACTCACCAATATCGAACGACAGAAATATACGTTTCTCGAAGCGAATCTAGCAACGGAGTTTGTCTTAAAATACCCTCTTCGGAAAAAGCCTTACTGCATAGTAATATGCAACGCATTAAATGTAAAAAAAATCACGGGACCTTTCCTGTAATGATTATTACGAATAGTTGTGTAATACACCTTTGTAAGATAAAGGTAAATATTTCGTAAAGTACACTGATGTGTTGCAACGGTGCTTCCAGCATGCGATTAGTGTAGCATTCCATAAACGAAAATATGTCTCAACAACCGATATATGATTTTATATCTGACCATTGATTATATAATGTGAGATCCATCGATATCTCAAAATTAGGCAATAACTGGAGCAAAAACTGCATCGGTGACAATACTATTTCGACCAACATGAACATGAATCATGTTCAGACCGCTGTAAATCAACTCATGCTATTTTGGACACAGGGCTGACAAAGGCCGAAGAATCGCTGTTTGTGTATGACGTCGGCACCAGCCATGTCACGTTCGTCGATCCGTCGTTTCAACCGCTGTTCGAACTTCCGACGACAGACGGCGACACACTGAGAAGGGTGACCGTCATGTGCGGCGGTTCTAAAGAGTGCATCTTTGATTTCTTGGTGACAGGCAACCAGAAATTGGCTTTGGCTTCCGCTGACGCTGCCAAACATTACAAAGCGGTCGTCGAAGCAGCCACGAAACGTGAGTATTTTTCACACAGGACATTGCGACCAGCTTAAGTTAAATACAACATCACCCGACGGTTTCTTTTGAGCGAGATGGGTCTGTAGCACAGTAAGGATTCCGCTTTGAAATCGAATAATTATGTTCCGACACTTTATGGCAGATATGACTCGTAACACGTGTGTGAACCGTGAAGCTGCTCTAGAGACTTGCAGCTGTAGACAACATATTGTCCATAGGCCCCTACCGAAACTGTACGCGATTTATTGGTGATAGTTGCATCTGTCATGTATGTGCCGCGCAGAAAGGGGTGACATATAGTTGTATTCGCGATGTGTACTGCACAAGGGTTTTGTTATGCTTCAGCCGGGTACGACTGCCGTGCACACTCCCCGTGTACAAAGGCCAACCGGGCGTTGGGCAAGTTCTACTTCAGGCACCTTGAGAAGAAGAAATTTATCCAATGCGACGACTTCGGACGTTGCTTCGTCATGCCATGTGCCGCTGACACCGTCTTCAATCAAGACGTCTCTGTGTGTGATTTCCCACCGAGTGGCTAACTGTGGCAGAAACGTTCCTAAGCTGAATTATGACATCAGTTTTTATATTGCTTGAATTATAAATCGATGACAAAACAATGTTGCACTGCGGATGAAAACTGCCCTAGTGTTGTACCTCACGTCGACGGTGAGGCATACAGCGAGTAGCAGGGTTGACACCGAGCAGCAGGGTTGACACCGAGCAGCAAGGTTGACACCGAGCACCTGGGTTGTAACGTTGTGACTTTTGTTAAATATTAATAAGCGTTACTATTACTATTATTTGCTAACACGATTATTCATTTGCTAAGAATAGAACTGGACACCAACTGTCGTGGACTCACCCTTGTTCTGCAAACAGTTTGTCGACAAATAAAATTCTCCACATGTTAAGTACAACAGGGGTGTGGACTAATGAAGAGTTATATTATCCACCACTGACTCGACGAGTTATTTATCACGTTCCATTGGTATGTGCATGTATACACGTATGTACATATACATACATATATGTATGCATGCATACCTACATGCATACATACATAAATACAGACAGACATACATACATACATGCATACATACATATATACCTACATACACGCATGAATAAATACACACATACATACATACATACATACATACATACATACATACACACATACATACATACATACATACATACATACATACATACATACATACATACATACATACATATATACCTCCATACATACACACATACATACACACAAATGCATGCATACATATATACATCCATGCATGCATACATACACATATGCCTACATACAAGCATACATACATACATCAATGTATGCAATCATATATGCATCCATACATACATACAGACATACACACAAATGCATACATACATACATACATACATACATACATACATACATACATACACACATACATGCATACATACATACATACATACATACATACACACACATACATGCATACATACATACATACATTCACACATACTTACGTACGTGCTTACGTACGTGCGTGCGTGCGTGCGTGCGTGCGTGCGTGTGTGCGAGTAGACACGACCACATAACACCAATCTAAATGGGCTTACACTGGTTGTCGGTAGCAAGTCGAATATATTCCAAGGTGCTAGTGTTGGCCTACCGATGCGTCAATGGTTTGGCGCCGACTTACTTGGCCGAACTTTTACACATATGAACTCCAGATTCTAAGATGCTAACAGATTTTAGGAAGTCTCACCACTTTATTAGTCATTTCAAATATATGTAAATGAATAGAACATGTGATGGATATTATGGATGCACCATTGGACATGATTTTTGCAATAGGTGTTCTAAATATTATTTTATTTATTTATTTCTAAAGTAATTTAATTAATTTATTTATTGTGGCTTTATCTACCACTTATATAGAGAGTTAGCTTTCAACAGACGTATTCATACATATATATATATAAGGCAAGACTCTTGCCGTAACTGGTCACCGCGGGGCACCAGGCAAATCAGGTGAATGATCTCGGAGCAACCTGGGGCTCTAGAGGTGCATTGTGCAGGACCCATCGGCGTGTGGAATACGCTCTGCCAATCACCTTCCCATGTCCCAGCTATGGGAAAATAGCAAACTCATCGACAGCAGGGTGGGAGATTGCGATGAAGGCAGCAGTAGGTACTGCTTTACTGGTGGATTCGCATGGTGCATGGCGGAAGTCTCCACAAACTCTGCGGATATTTTTTTCGGCATGGACCAGTCACTCTAGTTAGTTAAGTACTGCGGGGCAACCGACATGTTTTCCGGCCGTCGAACATATGTTCTCCTCTGGACACAGAGCAGATATAATCTACTCTTGCGCAAGGTAGACTATACTTAATCCTCCGCAACACCATAACCCGTGTAATGTTTTATGAAGTCTGTTTTTGTGAAGTCTCACGGTGACGGGGTACCACGGCGATGCCAGGCATGAGAAGCTGGAAGCTGGTAGTGGGATCCCCCACGAGAGGGGAGTGGGAGTAATGGCCGCACACCGATCGAGAACGACGGCAGTGTGAGTTCCTTCCCGATCAACCAGGCGGCCCTATTTAGGGATGCCCCGCCTGCCCCAATCAAAGGACGCCCCAAGAAAACGCTGGGTAAAAAGGCTTGTTCAACTAACTCCTGGCTGGCACACCGGTCAGCGGGACGCTATTATATGTGGTCGAAAACAGAAAAGACAGAAACTTACTATTGGAAGCTGGAATGTACGAACATTACTCGAACTCGAACAATGGCAGAGCACGTGGACGTTGCAATGGTTGCAAAGGGGCTCCGTCGCTACAACATAGACATCGTCAGAAACACGATTCGCAAATGCAGGAGAGTTGCATGAAAAGGGATACACATTTTACTGGAGAGCATGCGCGATGGATAAGAAAGGTATCTCTGGTGTCGGTTTTGCTGTTCCAAAACGATTGATAGAGAACATCATTGAACCATCGAAGACGATTTCGGACAGCCTATCACCAACAGCTACTTCAGTGTACCCGACAAGTGGTTTTACACCTCTCAAGTTATATGGAGACGTCTACATTACACGAGCATTGAGGGGCGCTGATTTCTCAACGGACCACCGTCTTATCCGATGCAGCTTCAAGATGGACATGCACGTAACCCAAAGACGACAAGCGGCAAACCCGAAGCGAAGGCTGAATGTCGCAAAGCTGCACACGACAACCGGTAGAGCTGATCTACGACGACCGGTAGAGCTGATCTACGACGACCGGTAGAGCTGCACACGACGACCGGTAGAGCTGCACACGACGACCGGTAGAGCTGCACACGACGACCGGTAGAGCTGATCTACGACGACCGGTAGAGCTGATCTACGACGACCGGTAGAGCTGATCTACGACGACCGGTAGAGCTGATCTACGACGACCGGTAGAGCTAATCTACGACGACCGGTAGAGCTGATCTACGACGACCGGTAGAGCTAATCTACGACGACCGGTAGAGCTGATCTACGACGACCGGTAGAGCTAATCTACGCAACTCTATGGAACGTGCTTTTGCGTCGTCTTCGACCACTGCCGATAATTCGACAAACGATGACTGGGAGTCCTTCGCTCTACCGTCTAGACTGCTGCCGCTGAATCTCTCAGCTACCCTCGACGTGTAAACGTAGTTTGGCTTGATTACAACGATCCAGCGCTAGAAACACTTATTCGCGATAACCGCGCTGCACTTCAGGAACGTCTTAGCAACCCTCAGTCGCAAGCTGCAATGCAGCATCATGCACAAACTAAGTCGAACCTTCAGCGCGAACTACGACACATGGAAGACAGCTGGTGGGACGTGAAAGCCGACGAAGTGCAGGCACTTTCTGATCGAAGTGACTCCAGGGAGTCGTTCAGTCGCTGAAAAGTATTTACGGGCCGCACCGACCTACAAACAGACTTGTCTTGTCTCTGGCGACTTCTCTCGAAAAAATGTCGGCCCTGACAAGTTCATATTGATGCTGCGGGCGTTTCACGAGGGCATGCAAGCACAGTTGATGATTGACGGTGAGATGACGCATGCATTTCCTGTCGCACACGAAGTTAAACAAGGCTGCTTCCTAACGCCGACACTGTTTACTCTCAACAGTGTCGGTTTTAGGAAGCTGCAGTGTTCGAAGTTTCAAATTGTGACACCATCAAAGGCATTTACATAACAACACGCTCCGAAGGAAGGCTTTTCAATGTGTCGCGCCTCAAAGCTAAGACGAAAGTAGGACAACTGTGTGTTCGGGACCTTCTATACGCTGACGATACAGGCTTTGTGTCACATTCTGAGGTTGATCTACAAACGATACTTGACAGGTTTCCCGCCGCTTCTGCATCTTTTGGACTCTATCAATGTTCGAGAAACTGACGTCTTGCACCAACCCGCTCCCGGGACACCGTACACAGCACCGACGATCTTGCTCAATGGTACGCCACTTAACCTCGCTACCACCTTTAAATACATTCGGAGCACCTTCGCAAACGACTGCAGCCTCGACAAATAACTGTAGGCGCTACGTGAACGATTATGGAACAAACACAACATCAAACTTGTAACAAAATGCAAGGTATGCCGTGCTATCATCCCATCATGTCTTCTGTACAGTTCAGAGACATACACGTTGCAATTGTCACAGATACACCTACGCCATTTACGAGCCATCCTCGGAATCAGGTGGTTAGTCCAGGTGACCAACAATGAAGTACTGTAACGTGCCGATATGCCGAGCATCGAGACAATGCTTCTAAGCCGGCAACTTACCTGGACCGGCCACGTTGTACGGATGAATGACGACCGACGGCCTAAGACAGTTCTGTACGGCGAGCTATGGCAGGCAAAGCGACACCTCCACGCTGCCGATATCAACAAGAGGCACTGGGAGGAGATGGCGCCCGACCGCAGTGCATGGAGCCGCAAAAGCTGAAACCAATAGAGCAACTGATGCCGAAATCAAACGACAACGCCGCCATGAACGTGCGCTCGCGCGCAAATCGAACAAATCAGCAGCCAGAGTTCTGTTGCCGATACTCCGGAAGGAAAATGGCGGCTCGTATTAGCCAAATATCCCATGAAAAAGCTCTTGCGAAGAAGCGTTGAACGATTTGCGATGTTATTGTCATACTCGAAACGGAGAAGACAGCCGATGAGACCATGTGAATAGTATTTTATACTATGTATTATTTATTTTATTATTATTGTTATTATTATTATTATTATATTATTATTATAAGCGAAACTAAAGCCCGCCATACACATACTGACTTTTAGTCGCCAACAGATTGTCTGCCAACAAATAGTTGGCAGCTATCCATCGGATGACCGTCGTCCGACCGATTTTTTAAATGCCAGATATGTAGGTCCGGCCCGAGCTCGCTCTGGCTAATATTTTTCAGCCCATGCCCATAAAATGTACACCCAGGCCCGACTAGGTCCGATAAATTTTGCTAAGGCCTTGACCCAAAGCCCGGCCCCATGCTTTGTATAATAGTGATTATGATGATAACGAAAAGGACGACGCGGATGATGATGTACTATTAGGCATATTTTAATTTCCACATAATTAGTAAGCATTTGGATATAGTGTTCAAGAACATAAATCAATCTATTGATCTTGTATAACTTTTATCTCTAAGAAATAGCCATGCAATAAACGCTTGTTTCAAAATAACTGCGCACACGTTGGCCAACTTTAAAAATAGTTGTGGTATAAACGTTTGTTTCAAGATCAAAATCAACCTGTTTACATAGTTTGTCTAAACAATAGCAATGCTGTAAACGCTGGCTTCAAAACAACTTCGCATATGTTGGTCAACTTTAAAAATAGCAGTATATCTAACAATACTTATCAGCAACATATCCATGGGGGTCTTAGGGATCTCAAGACCCGAATAGGCCATGGGGGGTCTTAGAACCCCTGTGTCTGTTGCAAATATTACGATAAAGGAACACGTATATATGCTTACATCGGAACTTGTGTCAATGTAAAGAATGAAGCATTAGCAGCCGGCTAATGTTAACCCTTGTGTAAGTAGAACGACACATGTGCCCCCCGGTTCGTAAGTAGAATGACATATGACTTCGACTGACTGACTAGATCCGCCCCTGTCTATGATGTAAACGCTTGCTTCAAAGCAACTGCGTAGATGTTGGCCAACTTTGTCGCATATCTTAGTGTCTAACTGAATAATATATGTATTGCTTCAGTTTATCGGATGACTGCACAGTTTCCATGACTGTACCGAATGGTATTCCAGCCGTGAACCAACACTGTTGTGACGAAAGAGTTATATACTAAAATATCAATACTTGTACTGATATAGCAAATTATCTACATGCGACATATTAATGTAAATTCATAGCTGAATAAACATATATTATTATAACACTAATACAGTATTATTGTATCTGGTTAATTGGCTGTAGGTGGCAAGGTTTACTGTCGATACGATTTATTTTCATTGTGTACAACATTATGGATACATTATAACACGATGTGTACACTAATAATATGCAGCATGTAAGCTGTTGTCCACAAGGTGTGCCTCCGTGGTAGCAGTTAGTTTAGTTACAAGAATTATATATAATTTTCGTCATCGGTCGATTTCGTGTGCAGCACACGACGTGTAGGCGGCGACTTATTGCAGTCGCTGTGATGTCCTTGTCGCTTGTTTACGATCGTACGACGACCGAGGTATCTGCCGAGTCAACAGGCTATATATTTATTAGCCTGTCATGGACCGGGTGTAGTGGTGCTTCTATGTCCCATTAATTAAACTCAGGAAAAACCCAGGACAATCCTCGGTAATCATCAACCTGTTTCTTTGTGACGGTCTCGCGCATACAAACACATCGCACACACATGTGTACGCACCCAACTTTGCAGTATCCGCAGTGGTGTACACAGTGGAGACACACCGTATTACGCCGTTATTCTCAAATATACACGTGTTTGTGCGACACACGTGTAGTTTTTTTCCCAAACATACATGGAACAAACATTGCTGAGACGTCATCTCATTTGTTGAGACCACGTATCTCTCCGGGGATACAAATACCACACGCTGTCTAAGTGTAATCAGTCTCGTAGATGAATTCACTTCAGTAGTGTATAACACAGCAGGACCCACATAGCTCGCAGTGAGACCCAACGGTACAAGTGGTTTTTACTTAGTTTCCCACTAGGCTTCGTTTGGTTACGCATCCCACCATACAATGATTATTTTTACAGTATCTTCCCCATCTGGGATAAAAGTGATTTTATTTTACGTTGGACACACTTCTTCATCACATATTACTCTCTTATGCGCGTAATAGCACATTCAGATTTCAGTTGGTTTTGTCTGCAATTAAAACACTAGTCATTATACAAACAATGAATATGATTGGAGGATATCTGTTGATTTGTAGAACGCGTCGAACACAATCCCACTTACAAATTCCAACAATGTATGACAACTTGTCAGACTCGTTCCACATATCTACTATCTACGTCTCTGTAATTATGAATCACAACATTAATTCTTTACTATACACTTCTTTTTATTATATCATCTGACAGGATAACTTATATTTATTCCAGATAAAGTTCCCACGAGCCAGGCGTTTGTACTACTTTGCAAACTAGGAGGCTTTGTCCCATGCCCCCTTTTTGTATATCGAGAAGAACCGTACCCATGTCGACATCTACACCAGATTCGTTGACCCCACTGACCGTTCGAACAGCTGTGAAACGTTCGTACAGAGGGTCTGCGTTGACACATTCTTTTCGACACGCTCGTGTAACTAATGTTTATTAGGTGACATCACCACGACCCCGCCGAGGCAGGCATACGGACCGGTGAGATAATGTCAGTATAGCTACAGAATAAGCAGCTCGGTTTGCAGTGGTTATTAATCGAATCGGTTTGCCAGGACAGTTTACTTTGACAAAAACGTTATGTTTGACAATAAAAATGTCCTAGTATAACCTAATATCCTGACCGCTGACGTAGGCCATTAAGATCTTCGCCTCGAACCCCGGTGTGGGCTAAAGAGCTGTGACAAAGAACGAAAACACCCGTAACATTCAATGCGGTTTACCTCAGGCAACTTGTAATGGAATGATCTATGTATCGACAGTCACATCTTGCGAGGATAATATTTCTAGTATGGTTTATTGAAAGGAACAAGAGAGTTATGCCTGCACACACATTCTCATTTCAATAATTTTCACAGAAGCATCAACAATACATAACAATGATTGTTTTTTTTACAAGCCTGATGCTTGTGTACATAGGCTGTACTTTGTACTATGCTGTTCTAAAGTGCGCTCGCGTTTACCGGTTCACGACATGTAAATCGTGTTCATGGCCCCGTGAACTCGTAATTGCGAGTCGACAACTGTTCTCCATTTTACATTTCGAGTTCTCGACTGGTAATTACGAGTTCACGGTGGTCATAGACTTCACGACGTAGCATTAGTCACTAGTTTTATTCAAATGAGACACCAAGTGCCCGTCTCGTGGCAACAACTGAATATATCGAGGTCAACGACAACAGTTGGAGACGGCTCTGAGTGGCACGGTGCCGAGGGGTGGGGTACGTACTGTTTACATGTCGCTGTTGAAAAGTCAACACAATGGAAGTCTATTTTGATCCATGTTGTTTTTTGCATATAAGTCTATTAGACTAATTTCTAACGCATGCAAATGGACTTTCATTGTTTTTATTTTTCAAAAACATCAGTCGAGGAATCAAAACCATGACAGTCCTTGTTCGTGTTAGAATTTAGTGTAATTGACACATATCTAACCAAACATATGGTGCATATCAAAATGGACTTCGTTGACTGTTCAACAGTGATATTTTGAAATGATAGTGTGTTGCTAACCTCAGGACGATGATGCATTAAATGTTTTGTGCAGTTGCATGCTTGATGTACGCAGAGCTGCCAAGTGGTGTCGAAAAACATGCATGAGATTAGGGGCGGGTCCAAACTCTGAAAAGGGGTGTCCAGTTTCCCAACATGACACCAGGTGACAGCACTTGTAATCATTCCATTTTCCTCAGTGGACAGCATTATGCACACTGGAAAGGATTCATTAATTGACAAATATTTAATTATGTATGCTGTTGCGGTTTTGTACCGGACGAAACATTTCCACTTGTTCTGAAACAGTTAAGGTAGAAGCATGTTGATGCCTCGTTAGTCAAAATGTGGAACATGCATCGGTCGTCTGGGTCCCCATACAAAATTACACATATTAAAGCATGATTAGAAGAATTCAAAAGAGGCAACAAGAGTGATTGAAAACAACAATGATCACACACTCTGAACCGTAATAAATCTGACATCAGACTTTAACTGGTCATCACTGGTCATCTGCCATTTTAACACACCCAGCACACGTCTGGCTTAAATGTTCAAAAGAAGCAGACGTTCAGCACGCTCAATGTTTGCTACTACAGCGGACTCCGCTTAACAGCCTCTTTGTAGAATCAAATGTTTTGGCTGGGACGAAATCATTCCCTATTCCTGATGTAGTAAAGTGCGCTGCTTAAGAGAATCAAATTGTTCTGGCCCGAAGAGATTCGCTAAGTGTAGCCTACGTACTGTACTTAAACATCACTGCGTATACAGAAAAAAATATCTATCAACACGTGCATGAAAATATTCCTGTTTGTATTAATTATTAATTGAAACGGGCAATATGCGTGAGATTTGGAGATAGCTGCGTGAGAGCATGAGACGGAAGTCAAATGCGTGAGTCTCACGCCAAATACGTGAGACTTGGTAGTTCTCTGTACGCGACATATTGTAGTGTTTCTTTAAAATATGCACCACTGGTTTTCATAATGTATCTTAAAAAGTGAAATGAATATTTGTCCACATTCCGGATGGGTAAATCCATGCTGCATTATTATAATAGTGCATATGAAAGTTTGTAAACACACTGGTTTAATTACGTCTGTCTCGGGTTGCTGAGCTTTTGGGGTGGGCATCAGATATAAGTTAGCTTCATTGCCGGAGCAAGTTTTATGGTTATTTGTAAAACTGTTATCAACTAATGTTGCCGATTTATTAGGTACTCGTGTTGGTTTATTTATTAATGGAATATAACAGTATAAATACATCAGATTTAAAAAATTGCATATTGGTGCATGTACGTCATGGTTAAACAGATTAATGTTAAAGTCACCCATGATGTAATATAATTTGTTTTCATTGTTGAGAATATCAAGTGTATTAGACATTTCATCATTAAATGTGTTTATGTCATTGTTTGGTGGTCTGTATATGACACCAACTACAACATATTTGCCATATGCAGTACTATCTTTATGAATCCCTATAAATTGATATTTTTTGTATAGTCATTTAATTTAGTAATGTTTAATCTAGCGTGATATACAATGTTATCTTTAACATACAGTTCAACACCACCACCTATTTTAGTATGCCTATAAATATGTTCTGCCATATATCCTGGTAAATCACAACAGTTTACATTGTAGTCTTGAAACCATGTTTCGCTAATGCCAATAACCGAAACAAATATGATTTAGTACATCGATATACTGGTCTAATTCATGCAGATGTTTGCTAATACTTCGAATATTAGTGTGCAGTAAAGAAAACATTATTAAAATATTGTAAATCCGGATAATTATTGTACATAGGCAAATGATGGCAATTTACAGCAAGAACTGGAGAGGAATCGCACTCCTATCCGTACCAAGTATAGTCTTCACACACATACTATCGGAAAGACTGAAAGGAACACTGGGTGGAAAGCTACGTGAGGAACAAGCTGGTTTTTCAAATCATGCACTGACCACATTGCTACACTGAGAATAATCATAGAAAAATCAATCGAGTGGCAGTCACCCCTATATATTAATTTCATAGATATCGAGAACGGATTTGATAAAGTAGACAGAGACGTTATTTGGATGCTGATGCATCACTATAGAATACCAACAAAGTTTGTGACACTAATCCAGCAGATGTACGAACACTCCACCTGCCAAGTTATCCATAATGGAAAACTGTCTGAGCTATTTGAAGTAAAGACTGGTGTAAGACGGGGATGCATCCTATCACCATTAATTTGTATTATGGTGATTGACTGGATCATGAGAGGGACTGTTAAATAGGGTCAAAATGGCATCCAGTGGACATTCACTAAACAGTTGGATAATCTAGATTTTGCAGACAACATCTGCCTACTATCACTTACACAAAAACAATTGCAAAAGAAGTCAAGCAAAGCAGAAAAGACATTCTTGAAAATAAACATAATGTAGAAAACAAAACTACTAAAGGTGAACAGTACACAACAAGCTAAGATACAGCTGAAGGTGAACAGTACACAACAAGCTAAGATACAGCTGAAGGTGAACAGTACACAAGAAGCTAAGATACTAAAGGTGAACAGTACACAACAAGCTAAGATACAGCTGAAGGTGAACAGTACACAACAAGCTAAGATACAGCTGAAGGTGAACAGTACACAACAAGCTAAGATACTAAAGGTGAACAGTACACAACAAGCTAAGATACAGCTGAAGGTGAACAGTACACAACAAGCTAAGATACAGCTGAAGGAAAAGATATAGAGGAGGACAACACATTCTCCTATTTGGGAAGTGTAGTGGCAGACAAAGGAGGAACAGGTGAAGATGTCAAAAACATGATTGGAAAGGCCAGGCATGTATTCAACATTTTAAAGACAGTCACGTCATCTTTCTCAACACGAAACAAGATAAGAATATTCAACACCAACGTAAAATGTGTGCTGCTATATGACTCTGATACATGATCAGTAGGTGGAAACAACAGGTACTGGAAAAGTAAGCCCAAAACTGTGGCTAATGGAGTCGTTAGTAAAAAGTCAGAAAGAACGTTTCGGAATACAGGCTGAACGATTTAAGACATACCATGTCACCAGTCCAACGTTTCGGAATACAGGCTGAACGATTTAAGACATACCATGTCACCAGTCCGACGCCTTGTAGGCCTCGTGTCGCTGCTCCATATGTCAGACACTTTTTCAGCTCATAACATCTATGGACATTGCGTGAGCTAATGGTCTGTGTTCGTGATACGTTCCACATCGGTTGAAATGAACAGCCAAAATGTATTGCTTAAACGGGGTAGGCATCCAACGAATTCACCGACGACGTAAACAACATGTTTTTTCATAAAACAATAGCACGAAGCATGATCGTTCTAGCAACACGTTACAGCGGTTCGGGGCATTTAAAGGGACAGGAGACTATTGAGCGCCACCACGGTGAGTGTGAGTGACTACTATGGCGGGCCAGGCTACAGTTGTTAGCAAGCAACTCGACATCACACAACATGCGGTATATAAACATCGTTGCAACTGCTTCTCCATACACGGGAAACGTTTCGAGACGACCCCGAGTGGGTGGCCGTTGATTGGCATGCCAGTTCGAATAAAACGAATCTTCGTTCTCATTCATTGAACTAATACAGACCGTCAGCGTTGTTTTCTGAGACTGATTTGCAATAGTTACATAGCATGGGTAAATGTGAAGAAATTGACAGCATAACGTTGAAGAATCATATAACAACGACAGTTTTAGTCAAGTGTCCAAACATTTAACAAGTATTTAGTTAGAAGTTTTCTCGGAGTATTGATCCTAAGTTCTACTACGACGTCGCCATGATGTCCTTGACCTTGGTGTCCACCAAGGCCACCATTCTAGTCCTGTCGCCATAAGGGCTATGTCGGGTAACATTTATTATCCTTTTTTCTGGAATTGACGTTTTACTCACACACACGCACGCAAGCACATTGTCGTAATATCGTACACAAATGCGCATAAAGCATCCATAAATCATAAAGTTAAACATTTCTTTTATACCACAGTTAGCGCCAAGCCTTTTGGTGTACAACGGTGAAAGGATCTCGAAGGACGAGTCGTGCGCTAATGCACGTACACACATACACGGTTGCACACCACAAACACGCACGCGCGCACGCATGCACGCCGGGACGCACGCACAGACTAATGATTTATCGTTTTCCAGGCGTGTCCAAACAGTTGCCCAAAAGGACAATATGCGACAGAAGTAACAAACTCGGACGGTGTTACCGTGTGCAAATGTTAAGACCCTTGCTAAAAAAAATATAAAGTAACGCATTAAACATAATTGTCACTACTAAAAAGTCTTGTTAATTAAGGACATACACGCATATGATAACGAGCATTAATTAACACAAATACATTAATTTCTACGTCGGACTACGCAATATGTTCTTGCAAGTATTTCGTCAATTTGTTTTTATTCCAAATGCATCGCTGTTTCGCACATATCTTTCGACACAGTTCTTTACGTCATCAATTCATTCAACGGAGTCTTTCTCTCATTGCCATGCTATTCTCTATCCGGGCTGTCACTATTCCAATTTCTCAGTTATCCACACACGCACGCACGCACGCACGCACACACACACACACACACACACACACACACACATATATATATATATAAATATATATATATATATATATATATATATATATATATATATATATATAATACTTAAATTGTATGCTTTGTGTGTGTAGGCCAAACTATTCTGCATGATTTTGCGGAGAAGAAGATTCTCTGTCACACAGTTCCATATACCACAACAACATCCAGACGACAAACTATTTAAACACTTATCTTATAATTGCAGCGTGCGTGCCATGCACAGGCAGACTAGTACGAGACTAGTACGACGTATGGGTACAACTGCCCACCCTACTGCCACCTTATTCAAACCGAAGCCTATTTGTTTACGCTTACGGTGTCCGTTGCGAGATGTGGATGCCCACGTCGTTGTACCATCCTCCACACCTCACTGAATGTCCTTCGTGGACAAGACGTCGCAGAGCTTAGTTGGAATCGTCAACCGAGAATTGTGAAGTCATAATTCTACAGCAGTCGTACGAGTACGAACTGAAATAATAAAAGTTCTGCGACATTTGTTTTTATTTATGCCGGCTTCTTTCGTAATTGTCATCGATTTTGTTGTAATTATATATAATATCAGCGCGCGTGCGTGTCTAAGTGTGTGAGTATGTGTGCGTGCGTGGGTGCGTGCGTATTGGTGCGCGTGTGTGCGCGCGTGTGCGCGTGTGTACATGCTAAAGATGAATAGTGAACAATAAAACAAACTTTAACTGGCGAATAATTGCCCTTTGACTTCCCAACTATAGGCGTAGCATGATGTGTGACACCTGAACACGAACGAGTAGCGTGCGGCTGTTGCCATGTGCGTCATAACTGACATTCGCATAGTCGCACATAACGTGTTTTTCTTTTTGCGTTATTTTATAAGGTGACTTGACTTATATTGTAATAAAATGCAGGAGACAAAGACGGCAACATAATGCTTTAGGAGGAGTACAGTTGCGCCTGTCTTATAGTCTTTTTCTAGCTTTCAAGTTAGGGGCATGTTCAGACAATTGCCGGGACGCCTTTCCATGCTCCTTTGCGACATAAGCCAGCATCGCGAAACACTAATTCGTTTTCAATTAACAATGGACGTGTGTTCCACTGGTGTTTGGAGCCGTAATCTTGCGTCTGGCAGTTGTTTGCTGTGTCGTTGTGGCACATGGCCCACCCTCAAATTTCACGTGAACTCTTCCCCATATCTAACCAATCCCTGAGGAAAAAGCAGCGAAAGTAGGTTACCTCACTAAATGAGAAAACTGTACAGCGTTATATTGAAGATATATACAGGCTTTCACGACAAGCGCGCTTCTCTACGTTCGGTACCAAATGGGGGGGGGGGATATCGTTGTGTTAACTGAAAACAACAAAACTATAAATTGTCTGAGCACTTTTATTGATGGTGTTGCTGGTTGCTGTGACGCATTTGGCAGACCGCAGTCGCGTGTTGCCAACTGCAAAAAGCGTTGTTTTTGTGTGAACTGCTGGTGAGTTGATCGCTGTCGGCGGCACACCAACGTCAGGATGTAGAAGATGTAGAGAGGTAATAAAAACAACGGCTGTGGTTTGTTCTTTTATTTACGAACGCCCAAAACATACATTACAATTGCTTTCAATGTTGGTCCATGTAAGCCATATATTCGGGTGTGAACTACGTAAACGGTTATATATTATATTAAATATATACTAGGGTGTTAAAAAACTTTATGTTAGCGTATTTTGCGCACAAACTAAACCGTGCAAAATTACATGACTTAAACATATATTTTAGATGTCGCTCAACAAATCCAAATTGCTAATTTCCAACAAACACAAATGAACTGTCATTGTTTTTATTCTTCAACAACATATCTGTCAAGGAATCGAGACAATGAAAGCCCATTTTTGTGCGTTAGAAGTTAGCCATTTGGACGTATAATACAACACACGGGGTTTCAAGGCCGTGCTGGTGACATTTGCTACTTTGCGTAGACAAACTGAAAATGTGAAGAACGTGTTGTCAGCGACGTTGAACCCCATTGGCCTCAGCGACCGAGAGCTACATGATGTGCTGCTTTAAGCAGTAGCTCTTTCGCAGACAGTGTAAGCTCTATGCTAGTGGGGAGAAGGAACTGCGGAGGTTCTTTCGCAGACAGTGTAAGCTCTATGCTAGTTGGGAGAAGGAACTGCGGCGGTTCTTTCGCAGACAGTGTAAGCTCTATGCTAGTTGGGAGAAGGAACTGCGGAGGTTCTTTCGCAGACAGTGTAAGCTCTATGCTAGTTGGGAGAAGGAACTGCGGCGGTTCTTTCGCAGACAGTGTAAGCTCTATGCTAGTTGGGAGAAGGAACTGCGGCGGTTCTTTCGCAGACAGTGTAAGCTCTATGCTAGTTGGGAGAAAGAACTGCGGAGGTTCTTTCGCAGACAGTGTAAGCTCTATGCTAGTTGGGAGAAGGAACTGCGGAGGTTCTTTCGCAGACATTGTAAGCTCTATGCTAGTGGGGAGAAGGAACTGCGGAGGTTCAACCTATTCCGCTGTTGTTTGCATAGCATAGCACACAACAACGACCTCTCTTTCTTCGGGAAATTGGAAGATTGTCATGTTGTTCACGGCAAACTAGCAACAGCCTCTGGCACTGCCTTGAATCTCCATCATAGTTTCTCTCACTCCATCGCCCTCTCATTCTCTATCTCCATCTCCTGCCCATCTCATTTTCTTCCTCGTTAAAAGCCATATGTCCTGTTAAAGAAATGAATATATTAATTTAAAAGCAGATGTTCTTGTAGTCTAGCAGTGACTGTAGGAACAATATTGTGAGTCACTGTGCTGCGTGAGCTGCGTGAGAGACGTGTTCAGTGTATCCTAGTCAGTGCTAGTGCTTGATATATTACATAGACTCTACATATATTGCACGTGATTTCGCTACGTGATACCTGGCATGAGTACAACTTGGCAATATGTGTGACTATTGGCAGATTGGCCATGCGTTTACGTCACGAGAGGTGTATAAATATGAACACATCAAAACAATATTGTTGGTGAACGAGAGAAGACGCCGCGACTAACACAAGGTATGTGTAAATAACACGGGACGTGTTGCTTCACGGCAGTTGCTAGACATGTTAATTCCTACACATTGTTTATCCTTTGAGATTATTTGTTTTAAAATGTCTTTAGGTAAGTTGGCACACGCATAAAGGAAAATAAGTATTGCTGAATGTGCATGGATTTTGTATTCGAATCATTGAAGCCAAGTAAAATGTAATCAGTAACAGAATAGTTTAGAGTATGATGACATGTTAGAGTATGATGACATGTTATGTTATGTAATCAGTAACATAATAGTTTAGAGTATGATGACATGTTAGAGTATGATGACATGTTAGAGTATGATGACATGTTATGTTATGTAATCAGTAACAGAATAGTTTAGAGTATGATGACATGTTAGAGTATGATGACATGTCATGATGACATGTTATGTTATGTAATCAGTAACAGAATAGTTTAGAGTATGATGACATGTTAGAGTATGATGACATGTTAGAGTATGATGACATGTTAGAGTATGATGACATGTTATGTTTCTTTCGATACGTATGTTGCAATATGCTCACTTCGACGCAGACTGTTTCGAACCAGTCGCGTTACACGGTTTTAAAAAAAACGTATTTTGCGTGCAGCCAATTATCAATATAGTGCGCACGTTGTTTTCGTGGGTTTCTGCCTAGAAATAAAATAAATGTGTTGGTTACCTTTTTCAGTATTTCTGTCTACCGGAAAATCATGAACAACATATTCTTGCTGAGCATCGTCGTCGTCGTCGTCGCTCTGAACTTCTCCAATGTTCTGACTCAAGGTTTGTAATACTAATCAGATTGTCCTGTCAACCAACTGGCACCATTTGTTCCTAATTTGAGGGTAGATGGCGCTGTTGTAGTTCAATACCGAAATGTGTATATGTGTTGTTTGACATTGATGAATGTTGCAGCAAATCGTTGTTTTATTGGCTTTAAATGTTTACAAATAATGATAGTCATAACATCATAGCTGCGAATATCTAAGCTATGCCAAAATTGATGACATGCCGCTAGACATTTTAGGACTGAACATAGACCTTTTGGTGCAACACATTTGTTTGCCCAGTTAAATATTAAAAATAATATCGGCCTTGTTTGCGTTAGTTGCAAAGAACACTCCGAATTTTTAGAAAAAACATTTACGTTGACTCCAGCATAAGAAGATATTGCAGAGAAATAGAGCAATTGCGTGTTATCCTATGATGGATCGTGCAGTATATAAGAGAACCATGTCGCGACTTGGCTTCCATAGGCGGTTGCCAAGTGAATGGCCCGTGACAAAGTAATTAACAGCATAAGTGATGTACCCGCTGGGTACATCACAGAAACTAATAACAAATCGACAATGCTAAATACGAGCTTACCCTTCGATAAGTGGTCCGATTACGGAAGTTTGTTATGAGTTGAATTCAACTGGATTCGTATCCGTAACCCGCGGCGAACCGCGAACCGGGTTAATCAGTAGGCCTACATCACGAATGCGAACGAAAGAACGTAGGAGATGTTCGTGCAGCGTGAACGAAACTAGAAGCGAACAAGTTGCTCGCGATAATCGTGGCAGGTATCCGTAGCGCCGAAGAAACGTATCGCTCGTCACGGAAATTCAAAGCTCGGCTTCAAGGGAAGTAATGCCGACGACTAAGAAATGAGTCGTTCGAAACGAAGTCGCTTCAATCGAAGACGGTATAGAAACGAGTATCATCACTCGACGTGCGCAACGGGCATGCACTACAAAAGTGTGCAGAATAATGAACCAGCCATATTCGTTTTCAAAAAGAATTGTACATCAATGTAGACATGCTCTCTCCTATAATCGATGAACAATAGTGTGTTCCTGATCAGAAATCGACAGCAATGTAAACATGCTGTCTCGTAGGAAGGTGAGCGATACATGATCATTCGCAGGCAAAGTTGCGTCACATGTAGACCCAAAGTTAAACATACATCGCTAGAACAACCCACGATACACTAGTAAAAATAAATTCTAGCATAACGTCCATACATATTTGTTGACACCCATACATTTCGTCGTCTGCCGTAAAATGGCGTGTGACGCAGTTGATACGGCTCCCGATATAAAATAGGAATTGTCAACTTTAACCAATAGTAGCCCGAAGGTTCGATTATTCGATTATTCTATATACTATTCACAATAAGCAACGCCTGCAAGCACAGCACGTCCGCCAACCAAAGCGTGATTGTGGTGTAATTCACCATTAACATTAACTACGGGATGTCCCGAAAATAGGTTTTTATAAACCATCTATTGTCCTGGAGGTTCGATCAACTGCATTGTCAATAACACAATGATCGCCTGCAGCTGCAGCCGCTTTGTCGAAAACTACACTAGATAGCCTTCACAATTACAGTATGACATCACAAGTTCGTTTACACATATGTCATCATACTATACAAATCGAGTAGATTGTCTACCATTGTTCTAGTTCAACATTATGTTGTTCAAACAATGCGACTACACTAGATTTCCAACTGCATCAAGACTGACAATTGAATCGCGATCGGTGACAGATCCTGACGTGGACGCCACATGTACAGCCAAGCCAAGCCAAGCCAAGCCAAGCCAAGCCAAGCCAAGCCAAGCCAAGCCAAGCCAATCATGCTTTGTGAGAAAAATACAAACACATGGATGTACTTGGCAAAATCATCCACATAGTGGACACTGCATCCAGGGGATCTGAAGACGCAAATACCGATGACATTCTCTCTGCGCTGTTGAAGGAACAAGTGAGTTGACATACATTACCAGCCAAGGACGAGACCGGAACGCGGCCAGTGTCTGGTGACTCCAGCCAGACAACTCAGCAGTCATCCATGCATCCTGACGACGATATTTCCACACGAGGGCGTATCGGTGTCGACTCTGCATTAGATGATGCAAGCAACCCCTATCAGATACCTCGATATATACAGCGAAAAATCAACAGCCTTACTTGGAAATAAAAATAGGGCCTGCTGGAAAGAAGTGGGTAAAGTCAATAAGACTGTGTTACCCTACCTGGTTGATGATGTAACAGGGAAAAATATATCTATTAACTCTTTGCTACTTAATATGACGAAATTTATAATTCAGTAGCTTATAATGAAGAGGATACGTCTTCATTGTTACCAAAAAATACATAGTCAAATAGACATGCAATGTAATGACTAAAAATATTATTACTGTATACAATATCTTGAGTGGTATTAACCAGGTTAAAAGTAACAAATGTGATTTATATGGGATGGTTTATACTGAACACTTTATCCATGCTCCTCAAAAACTACACGTAGGCCTACTTCGCGGTAATGGTGTATCACGGGTATATTCTGGATGGTTTTAATCCAACGTTTGGTACAAAAACAAGAGAAAATCAACTAACGACTCTACTAATATTCGAGCCATTGCTCTTTGCAACCCCTTGTCCAAAATATTTGATTGGGTGATCATGATGAAAAGTACCAAAGTTTTTTTCTAAAACAAGTGATTTATAGTTTAGTTTTAAACCTCAGAGCTCCACAGCTAAATGTACTTTTGACCTAATGGAGACTGTTAACTATTTCCAACAAAATAAATCTGATGTGTGTGTGTGTGTGTGTGTGTGTGTGTGTGTGTGTGTGTGTGTGTGTGTGTGTGTGTGTGTGTGTGTGTGTGTGTGTGTGTGTGTGTGTGTGTGTGTGTGTGTGTGTGTGTGTGTGTGTGTGTGTGTGTGTGTGTGTGTGTGTGTGTGTGTGTGTGTGTGTGTGTGTGTGTGTGTGTGTGTGTGTGTGTGTGTGTGTGTGTGTGTGTGTGTGTGTGTGTGTGTGTGTGTGTGTGTGTGAAGCCACAAAAACGTTTGGTGAAGTAAATTATGGATAGAGGAATGATGGATAGAGGAATAATGGATAGAGGAATAAATCCCTTGTTAATCAGATTGTAAGATATATACCTCCCTCTTCTTGTCTTCTTCGGGGCCGCACGCAATGGTCCAGGAGGCATTTCTCACAACGAAGGATATTTTGATTGTCCGTCGTTTTTGCGCTCGCCAGGTCGAGATTTATAACTGAATTTGTACTCACTCGACCAATGAGTACATAGAGTACTACAGAAGTGTAGTCAACGCATTGTTCTCCAGGTTCGAAACGATTTTAATCGTGGCATCAGACGGCTACGTACATAGTAGCAATATAATCACTCACGATGACAAATAAAAATAACAGTGAAGACATCTATCACTGTAAACCGTAAAGAAAAGTAGTGAATGTAAACATCACTCAAACTGTATACAGATTCTTAAAATCTAGAAGATTTGACAATAAAATTCTGGCCGGAAATTTTGAATTCTAATGCTAAAGCAGGTATGGCCCGCCAGGACCACCCTTACTGAAAATTTGGATGCCTAAAATTCAGCATGACTACACACCTAAGTGTGAATTTAAAATAGTCTTGCCGCCCCCTTGTAAACGCTCCTCCGGGGTATTTATACTCCCAGTTTTCCAAAATCAGACGCCGTCACTAGAGGCGCTGTGGTTGCTTAAATACCCAATACGCTTTACTATTGGTCAACTTGTTAAATCCACCCACCCTCTCAACCGCTGGACAATGACGTCTGCCAATCTTCCTTTCCCAATTTTGCAAGTTAAACTTTTGAACTCTTGGAGCTGCGCCAATTCCAGGGTTCCCAGGGCTCCTTCTCGGTTCCCCAATTACGTTGACCCTCGGGTCAGAGCAACAAATGTCAGGATTAAAGGGAAGGCTGAAGTGTCTAAACAGTACCATCAATCTTTGACACCATATGGATTGTGTCCATATCCACTTGGGTGGTTTAATTATAAACCTTTAGAGACCTGTTTTTCTGTTGTTAATCTAGGCTTAACACATCGAATAAACTTCCAAATGACTTACTAAACATTAACGCATAAAAACTAATTAAAATCAACAAACTGGCCTATACTTTACAAGATGTTTACTTTATATGTACACTAATACATTTTTTAATGTTTCGTGGAACAATTCCATGTCAGATTATATATATATATATTTGTCTAGAATTTGCATAGGAATATGATTTAAAATATAACCCGTCAAAATGTTAACTTATTAAATATTCCTGATTCCCCATTTTACTGTGATTATACACAAGTGAAATGTAATAAAAAAAAGGTTGCAGTTAGGCCACACTATTGGTCCTAACATGCACCGGGCTATGGTTAAGGATATGTGTCATGATTTCATATGGCGCTTAAACTCATTATCTTCTAACTTTGGGTTTTGTAATATAAGTACAAAACGTGAATTATTGATATCGCACTGAACCTCTTTCTATGGTGTATATCTCAGGAACTTGCAAGATAAATATGCTCTCTCATCTAGCCTTTCACGGTAGTGGTTCACATATGTCTAAAAGTTTTAATTACATATTGTCACACTTCATACTTAATGCCACGAATTTCCGTAATATGAACACTGATTGGTTTTATAATCTCATTCAAAACCACTAACCGGAAGGGCTGGATGAGAAACTACTAAACAAAGTTTCATTTGCAAAGGATGTGTTGTACAATATGGAGAATGCGTGTAGCACTTCTTTTTAATCAAAGACGAGTTGCTCTCATTGCTCTCTGGTTTATGTATCCAGTAAACATTGTTTTAACTGAATTGTACACATTGCAGTACGAATAAATATATTAGTATTACTAATATAAATACTTTGCTATGATGTTTTTACTTGTATCATTTACTATAGCACTCACCAAGGTCAACGGAAAAATATTTCCATACTGAACTACAACAGTTCCATTTAGCCACAAATCATGAAGATATAACGCGTAGACAAAGTCTACAATGTGCCGCACTTAATACCATACGTGTATTATCAACCTGAGCGATATGCTTTAAATACATTTGTCATATCTGCATCGTTTCTTGTCCCATATCTGTGTATGCAATGGTTATCGATTCGTTGAAATTGTGTAAGAAATACCAATATCGACATAGTGATCTCGCAATCAAAATTATGAAATTATTTTAGGGCCGAAATGCGAGGCGACCAAGGCTTGGTTTGGAAATCCTGGTGCGAGTAAGACCTTGCCGAAGTTCTGCACACAGTCTTACCAATACATACTGAAGGGAGACTTCAATGGCGACGGTCGGATGGACATTTTGTGTCATGATTCACGTTCAGGAACGAAATGGATTTATTATGGATCTAATAGTGGTTATGCCGGTATCGGCTGGAAAAGATACATGGGATGGTGTACCCATAAGGGAGCCTCTCTCTACATCGGAGACTTCAACGGTGATTCTAGAGACGATATGCTTTGTCACGACACGAAAGGCCAAGTGTTTATAGCGTACGCCAAAAAGGGCGGATACTTTAGTAGCACCGATTTTTATAAATCCATGGGATTCTGCACGTGTGACGCATGCAACCTCTTTATCGGCGACTTCAACAGAGACGGTAGATCTGACATGTTATGCCACGACGGTAGTGGAGGCGAGAAGTGGATAGCTTATGCGACGGCAAGCGGCACCTTCCCAAAAGGTCCAATTTGGCACAAGGATATGAATTGGTGCTACTCCTGGGCCGGCAAACTGTTCGTGGGCGACTTCAACGGAGACCGCAGAGACGACCTGTATTGCTACGATGACGTCAGAGTAAAGGGCAACACGTTCATTGCTTACGCAAAGTGGGACGGATCGTTCGTGAACACGGATGAAGCAGGCAACATGGGCTGGTGTCTCGCCAAAGGCTGCACGTTGTCCGTTGCTAGAGTCAGCAAAGACAGGAAAGACGACCTGGTATGTCACTGCAAAAATCCATCCTCTGAGCCAATCATAGTTCGCTTTCCTTACTACGGTGGCGGCTTCGAAGTCTTCCGTCAGTGGAGGCGATCCAGTTCTTGGTGTACCCAGTCAACTACGATGCAGCTGCTTGTCGGTCGATTCAAACCTGGTCACTGCGGCAGTTTGGTCTGCATCGACAAAGCCACCGGAAAATATTCCATTGCGTTTTCTTAAACACGATCCAATGGCTAATGTCTCACCAGAGAGTTTAACCTTTCGCTTAAATTAATTTCGTCACAATGGTCTTGTTCAGTTGATCGCTATATGGTTAATTATGACTATTGGTGATTGATTCTTAGCATATTATACCTATACTGCTTTCCGATGACGATCTCTTTAACATGGGCAAGATAGCAACCTATCGCCAGAGAACTTACGTTTCGCTTTCAATTAGACACATTGTCTTTATTGATAAGATCACTAACTTCTTAATTATTGGTACTGGGCAATTATGCTTAAAACATGGCGTGATACAACATGTCATGGTTCAGTATAATATATCATAATATACCTTCATATGTTAATAATGTTTTGCTAACAAATATCGTTAGTGTTTTGGTTACTAAAACATAGATGGGAACAATAGTGTTATAACTTGTGCTGAAATGGGTAAAGCCTAAAGCTTACAAACGTATATAATGCAATGCGTGTTAATATTGTAACGTTAAATAACACATCACAGTATTCCTTGGTTTGGTCTTTGTTTGGTTTAATTGTGCTTAGATGTATCCACGATTATATTTTGGTTTAAATGTGTTTGAACATCGATTGGACACGATCGAAGCATCGTGCGTGTATGATGCGGACTCCATCGACGTACACAAAAACGCAATTGAAACGCTTCAAAAGAGCATGCAGGACGTAAATACTGAACGCGTGAAGCTCTGTCAATTTACCCTGATGCATTAGAACGACACGCGGGCGAAACTTGCTGTTTTTGAAGGAGATATTAGAAACGTCTTAGCCAATGGTGTGCTTCTAAGACGCAACGTAGGTGGCATCGTCACGGTGTAAAAAGCACTGGCGAGCATTGAACATCGCCACAGGATCGGCCCAATAGGGAACAATGGATCGACCACTTGACCAATCAATAGACCGATTATTGCGACAAGTGTGTCTCGACCACTCCGCAATGGCGCAATGCCGGCCTCGAAAGCCAACTTGAACCGGTCAACAGCAGGTGAGGGAGTGTATGTTCTGGAAGACATGACAAAGACTAGGAAACAAATAATAGGGATCGACTACAAATGCAGAGAACATTCAACGCGGGGAAGAGTTTTCCGCTAAGGACATTTACCAACTGACGGTGTTGCTTTACCTGTTAATAACATATGTTCCTCTCACCAGTCTGCCGACAGGAAGTGATAAAAGAAGTAAATAGATAAGCCAATTAAAACAATTCATAATTGAAAATTGTTCATCAAACAGTGTGAAACTGTCATGTAATTTCACTGATAAACCACTGACTTATATATGCAATCTGTCGTTCTCTGAAGCCACTGTTCCTCAGGCATTAAAGGTGTCAACAGTAATACCCGTATTTACGAAAAGACCAAAGTGTCTGTCTGGTAACTATCGACCAATCAGTGTGATGAATGTTTTCAATAAAATCCTTGACAAATTTATGTTGAAGAGGTTATTAGATGTCCTGAATAGTAATAACGTTTGTTTTATCTAAACATTAGTTTGGGTTTAGCAAAGACCATTCCATTACATTAGCGATTATTGAAATCATAGAAAACATTAGACAATAACTTGACATTGGCAATGTGGTTAAGGGGATTCACCTTCACCTCAGTAAGGTTTTTGACACTGTTAATCATGAAATACTGCTGTATAACTTAGACCACTGTGGAATTAGAAGTCAGGTGTTTAAATGATTTATAAATTATCCAAATAAAAGGCAGCAATGTCTTAAGCTTAAGGACACGGTGTATATGTTCAAACTGATTTCCAACAGGGCTAAATTTTGGGACCAGACGACACTAACTTGTTCATTAGTGGTAAGTGTGTTAATGACATTGTCTGTGCGGCTACGAATATATTAAAGTCGCTCGCTGTCTGGTTCCGACACAACCAACTAAAAATGAACTTGATTAAAACTTGCTATGCAATATTCAGTAGACATATGTATGGTACAAGTGTACCATTATTGTTACATGATAAACAAACTAACTCTATCTGGACTATAAACTATCATGGTCTGAACATATTATGGAACTTTGTATGAAGTTATCTAAGTTATCCGGTGTATTTCATAATATTGCCTCGTTTATCAGCGCAGATATGGTAAGGCAATTATATTATGCCTATGTAATTTCCCGTGTTAGTTATGCAATTTAATTATACGGGTCGGCGCGTGAATCAAACATAGCAAAACTACAAGTTGCCCAAAAATATCTTACTTAAAACATTAGCTAACCGTAAACGTCTCGATACTGCCACTGCGCCACACCGATAACTCAATATTCTAAAAGTTGGTGCATTATATATGCACTTAACATTCTTATATTTGTACATAAACAGCGCAGTAGTCTACTCCCGGTATTCAATAAATTATATAAACTTAATAGTGAGTTCAGTGTGAGAAATTCAAGACAGGGTGCAAATGTATACCAACATACACAAATCGGGCTTGCGAAAAATTCTTTTAAATTAACAGGGGCACGACTCTGGACCAAGCTACCAGTGGACATAAAAAACACGAAATCATAAAACATGTCTAAGCACAAAACCAGAACATTTATAATTGGTATTGAATAATTAATAATTAAAATGCTCTGCCATATCTGCGTTTGATGAAATGAACCATATGCGACAAAGAATAGTTTGTTTGAAACCTTATGATTGTTGGTACATACATTATAATTATTGTTGATAGATCACCGGACCCATTCACACGTAGGTTGATGCCATCAAAAGTATTACCTTTCTGTAACACATTTTATTTGTGACTATTAATAATTATTACACTAGTTTGATGTAACTGCCCGATAAGTTTATTCTTCTCACCACCTCATCTTTACTGTTTTTGTTTTGGCTTATATTGAACCTGATGTTGATGAGGATGAAATTACTTACTTAGTTACTTACTTACTTGTTAATCATCGCTATGGTTATTCTTTGGTTTAATTGTGTTTAATCATGCATACATGTGTGTTGATATCCCGATTTGCTTTGCCAATAAAATATGAATCGAACTGCTACTTATAGAGCTGGTCTCTGTTTTTTTTATAATGTTATAATTATGAATGTATGTTCGGAATAAACCCGCCAACACGCATAATGGCAGAACCCTGAGTGCGTTTGCTACAGGAACACACGAAGAGTGATTGTTGGTAAAGGTCATTTAATAATTGTACCAACAGAAATTAATGTGTATCAAAGAGAAAGTAACTTGGCAGCTAGCACAAACATGCTCATCAAGAAAAATACAATAACATACAATACATGTATATCAAATTTGATAACTGCCAATACAAATTTGCTCATTGAGAAACAATTATTAAATGACAAAAGTAGAAGTAGCAAAGGTGGGGCGGTCCTTTGTCCCACCAGGCCTCCGGTAATAGAGGCCCAACCCCCACCCCAGGGATTCTGCCAAAGTATCAAACTGAATAAGTAGCGTGTAACGTCAATTCGGCATTAGTAGTGACCTGACACATACATGTGTCTTACAAATGTTTGGTGTGATCGACTAACACACAGCTAGATGACAAACGAGACGTGCACACGATGGGTGCCAGTCATACCGCATCGTCGACCGCTTACAGCAACAGCCCATTCCAGACATAACTGCAATATA
>OY759262.1:39356801-39436801 GCA_963662155.1 Lamellibrachia columna
AGCACCACTAGCTCTGGTAGCGCTTTCAACTTGGCCTTACAAGTTCGAAAGTATTCGTTATATTTCAACAATAAGTTGTTTATTTTCAGCAAAAAAACCTTGCTATCCGACATATTTAATAGAAACAATGATTTTACAAACAAAGAAGGTTTATTTTTAAATTTGTTTTAATCAACCAGCCCTCAGTTTGGGCAGAAGAAAATTACACTGCTTGCGCAATTTATTATAAAAGAAAAATCATATGCAGGTATAGTGTCTCCTCTTAAAACGGTAACGCTGAATTTCGTCATCTTTTCAATCAATAATGTACAAATAGGCCTACTATGTTTGCCAGTTAAGGTTGATATTGTATGGACTTTCGTTAATATTGGCTAAACTTCAGAGGGTGTGCGCTTGTTACTTGCATCAAATCTGAAACAAAACGTATTCATTATTTTTATTTTTATACTATGACAACTTTAAAAAACCAGAGAAAAAAATTTAATTAATAATTTATGTTCCTACGTGAATGTGAGGCACCATGCGCCGTCAGCACTGACCGCGCGCGAGAGGAGAGAGCGGCGTGCGTCCTTTGGTGCATCAAGTTGCACATTGTGTGGGGAGAAGTGAGGAGCGAGTAACGCCTGCCAAGTGTTTACGTTCGGTCTCGGAAGACACGAAGAAGTGCGTCCTGAATGTCGGATAATACCCTTTGTCCGAGAAGGCGATGGGGAGAATCGATGTGGGAAGGGATGTTGTACAGTGTAATGGCGGATGAACTGTTGTGATACGTGTTCTGTGTGAATATCACTGCTTGGCGTTGCACTTTGTGTTACGAAAATATACGACTTCTTTGAAATGTCAAGAGTAGAGCCTGGTCGATTTGCTAAGGTAGATATGCCTATATTTTTTTTGTAATCGAATGTAATTACAAGAATTACAGTTAGTTTGTGTTGTAACTGCTGTCATTGACACCGCAGCCACCATGGGCGTTGTCGCCGTTGTTTTCGTTAGTGACCCTATCGTATGTGACGGTGTAGTTGTCCTTGGTGACCCTATCATAAATTACTATGTGGTCTTCGTTGGTGACTATAGTAAATGGCTCTGTCGTCTTCTTTGGTGACTATATTGTAAGTAACAATGGCGTTTTCGTTAGTGACCCTATCGTAAGTGACTTTCTGTCGTCAGTCACGCATTACGTCGACACCGTTATAGGTGACGTCGATGTCACCACTGTCACTAACGACATCAACGGCGTTGCCAATGTTGTCGATGTTGTCTTATCGCCATTGTTGTCTCCACTGTTGGCACGGCTGGTGTCACTACTGTGGCAAGTATCGTCGCCGTTATCATCCGTGTCGTCGTCGTCGTCGTCGTCGTCGCGTTGTCTCCTCTTACTGCGCAGGCTTGGCCGGTGTGTCTGCCCCGCTGCTCCTCGAAGGCCTGTCATGGTCTGTGAAGTCGGTCGACGGAGACTTTCCGGAAGGGTGGTTGTCGAACATAGAATTATAAATATATTTGTAATTGGGCTGTGTCTACTACGTCACTTAGAACGGAATGCGCCGTTACGACGAAAACGGAATCATTGATTATCCGTGCGGAACAGCAATGATAAGTTCCTATCCGAGTGACCCATATCTACAATCTATACAGTGAATCTGTCAGAGAGCCACGTGTTCATCAGAGGACAATGCGAGACACTTGATGATCACCATCGTGAGATTTCAACACTCATATCAAAATATGCTATATAACATGTAACACTCACAAGATGTCGTAACATACCATATAACACTCGTGTAATGTCTGGCCTGGGGAAGATAGCTGTTTTCCTAGTTATTATGGAATGACTGGTTGGCCGTTGCGAACATTTATGAATGGTATATATGAATTACCCACGCGTGTTTGTACTACCTGACAGTGTTTGTATTCGTGCTTGCGAGATTGCGAACAGGTGAGGCTTACCGCGAATTTTCGAAGTATACTTCGTTCAACATCACCAGAAATAATCGAAGAAGGTACCGCCCGTCTGGGCGTCTTCATCTGCTGCCAGTTGTCGCTGACGCTCTGCTTCTGCTTCCGCCTTTTCTTTATCGCGTTGCTTCTTGTTGTAGTACAAGAGTCCCTCGCGTGTCAGCCGGTGATGACGAGCAGGAGGAAGAGACTGGTCTATGTGCTAATTAACCACCTGTTTAACTTTGCAGAAACAGGTCGGACCAGAGTTGCCGGCGGTGCAATTGCAAGAAGTCTTATGTGTCAAATACGCATGTGCCGTTGTTCATGCACAGGTGGTCAATCTCACAATTGTCGCCGCAGTGAGTCTTCCTACAGATACATTTTAGACCTACAGCGACGGCTTTACAAACGCCGCCGTTCATGCATGTGTTCTTCGACTCGCACTTCGCATGTGCACTTGTAACTGTTGGTAGCCTCCATGTACCTGCAGGTTCCGTTGTTCAAGCAGCGGTTATAACATGGGCGAGTATCATAATTACTTGGTCGCATCATCATTTTACTTCCTTTTAAGGTTGCGTAGTATTTATAACCATGTATGACTATAGAACCTTTACCGTGGTTTCGCTCGGTTTGCGTGGCCCATTCAGTAATATTCCCAGACAGTCATGGCTGTGATGAAACAGAATTCCGTTACTATGTTTGCGTAATATGGTCCTGGGCTGTCACTGTGCCGATCTAACGTTGAAAACGCCTCGCCTCTGTGATGACTCTGAATCGAAGAATTTTCGATGTGGAACCTATGCAAAAGCCGACATAAACTTCGACAAAGTAGGCCAAGATTAATATCTATCAAAAATCGATTTCTGCAAAGGATACTGGCAATTACCTATGAAACACGAAGATCAGGAGAAAACCGCTTTTGCGCTCCCCAGGGTTTGTTTCATTTCCGCGTTATGCCATGTGGTCTTGTAAACGCAGAGGCTTCGTACGGCCGCTTGATGAGAATGGTGCTAGACGTGCTAGACCAAGTTGACAATTATGTCGATGACGTGTTAGTTTACACAAATACGTGGGCGGAGCATTTGGCGACTGTTCCGGCATTGTTCGTTCTAGTCAGGCTTTGTTCGTTCTAGTCAGGCTTTGTTCGTTCTAGTCAGGCAAGCCGATCTCACAATTAAGCCGACGAAGTGTTACCTCGGATATGAGTAACTCGGTTTTGCGGTACATCAAATAGGGAAAGGCGAGGTAAGAGAACCAGGAAGATAAAGTGAATCGCATGAGGAATGCTCCCATTCCTACCATCAAGATACAGGTAAGATCCTTCCTAGGTTTGGCAGTCTATTACTGTAAATTTGTACATGGGTATCCAAGATCGCGACACCATTGACCGATCTCACGAGGGCGAAACAGCCTAATAAGGTGAGTTGGAGTAAGGAAGCGAACAACCAACTAAACCAGGCCCCACGTAACGCACCCATGCTTAAGTTGCCCGACATGAATAAGCCTTTTATTATACGCACAGATGCGTCTGATACAGGACTGGCCGCGTTGTTGCTCCAGGCAGGGAACGGGACGTTGTTTCCCTTAGCTTTCGATCACAATAAACTTTCCCCCACCCAAAGACGGTACTCCGTAGTGTGATCAAAAATATAAAATGTACTGTGAATTACTTACTAATTGTGTGTGTCACGCCATATTGTATACAGAGTGGCATTATGTGATTAGTTGAAAGAATTATGATGTCATGAGTGTAAATAACTTTTTTTAGTGATGTAGCATTTCTGTTATTTTGTTATCAGAATAATATTTCCTGTTTTTTTAAGTATGAAGGAATGCATCTGTCTTTGTTGGAAACGACCAGTATTATGTAATTTTTTTGCTCAGCATGTCCGTGGACGACGTGTGTTTGTTTATCTTTGAGAATTATGCATATTAATTAGGCAAGGACCGGAGTATTACCCGGTGTATGGGCGTTTTCAGTTATTTACACTAAATGATTATGGTGTGGCTTCTTAGTGGACTTGACCAGGAGACGGTGAACTAGTGTCACGTGTTATCTCAGAAACAAGGAGTATAAAAAGAGACTGGGTACACATGTGGGGCATCTCGGCGAGCAGATTAGGGTGAAAGAAGATTGGACACAAAAGGGTCGTATAGCCCAGGTGGGCCCCCGGATGTCAGACGAAGGACACGTGTGAGTCAACCACGTGTAATGTATATCTTTGAGCGAGGAGGTACTCTCGAGTGCCAAATAAACGTATATGGTACAGTAGAAGTGCCTACTCTCAACTAAAGTTAAGAAGTAGCGCGTGAAACGTGAAAAAAAAGGAGTCTCCTGACCCTATTTGTTTGTTTGTTTGCTTAATATATGCCATGTTTACTTACAACCACATACACATGTATTATTTATAATTATAATTCAACATGGATATGTATATATATATATATTATGTGAAATGTATGATGGGTCAAATAAAGCATTTTTTCTTCTTTCTTCTTTCTGACTGAAAACATAGCCGAGATACGCAGCGAATATCAAAGCTGCGAGGCGATGCCAAACATCACTAGTGAGAAGATACCCGTTTCGAAGAAAGCTGAAACACACACACTCTCACACACACACACACACACACACACACACACACACACACACACACACACACACACACACACACACACACACACACACACACACACACAGACACACACACAGACACACAATCACACACACACACACACACACACACACACACACACACACACACACACACACACACACACACACACACACACACACACACACACACACACACACACACACGCACGCACGCACGCACGCACGCACGCACGCACGCACGCACGCACGCACGCACGCGCGCGCACACACACACACACACACACAAGATTTAACAAGATTTAACAAGATTTGCCATCCAAGCCAAAGGCCCAGATGGCAAGTGGACAAGGAAGCCATTGGCTTATCGAGAGTCCAACAATGTTCATCTACTTATAACCCGCCCTCCTGAGATATGTGTCAACCTAGTTTTAAAACATAGTCACGCTGCTAGCAGTTACACAATCTGTAGACAATTTGTTCCATTCATTTATTGTCCTCTGTGAGAACGAGTGCTTCCTGATGTCCAATCTACATTGATCCTTTACTAATTTTACCTCATGTCCTCTAGTTCTGCTATCCTTCTTGAGTGAGAAAAACATATTTCTATTAATATTTTCATACCCATTCAATATCTTAAAAACTTCAATCTGATCTCCTCTTAACCTCCTTGTCTCTAGAGTTGTTAAACCACATTCTTTCAGGCGTTCTTCATAACTAAGGTCTCTAAGTTCTGGAATCATTTTTGTTGCTCTCCTTTGTATGCGTTCAAGCGTATCTATATCCTTCTTACGATATGGTCTCCATGATTGTATACAGTATTCTAAATGAGGTCTAACTATTGCTTTATAAAGAGGTATAATTAACTTTTTTCCCTTGTATGTTATGTTTCTTCTAATCAATCCAAGAATTTGATTACCCTTTGAAGCTGCAATACCACACTGCTCTGAAACTTTCATATCAGCGCTTATTGTAACTCCTAAGTCCTTTTCTTTCACAGTAGTACCCAGAGCAGTATCTCCCATTTTATAGTTTACATTCAAGTTCCCATGTCCTGTATGTAGGCATTTACATTTCCCAAAATTGAACAGCATCTGCCATTTCTCAGACCATTTCACTAATCTGTCTAGATCGTTTTGTAAATGTTGTTTATCACCATCAGTATTAACCTTTCTAAACAGTTTTGTGTCATCCGCAAATTTCAGTATGTTACTTGTTATACTGTCGTCCAAGTCATTGATATAAATTAAGAATAATATAGGTCCTAATACTGATCCTTGAGGTACCCCACTCAAAACCGATTTCCAATTTGAAACTTCTCCATCTACTACAACTCGTTGTCTTCTGTCAGTCAGCCATTGTTCTATCCAGTCAGTTATGCTATCCCCGATACCATGGGCTTTTAATTTAAGTAGTAATCTTTGATGTGGCACTTTGTCAAAAGCTTTCTGAAAATCTAAGTAGATAATATCTACTGGCGATCCCACGTCTATCCACTTAGTGATTTCTTCCAAAAAACATAACATATTTGTTAAGCATGACCTCGCTTTAAGGAATCCATGTTGAGATGAATTTAATAATTTATGCTTAACGAGGAAGTCCACCATATGGTCTTTAATTAACCTTTCTAATAATTTACAAATCACTGACGTTAAACTCACTGGTCTGTAATTCTCTGACTTATTTCTCGAACCCTTTTTAAATAATGGTATGATGTTTGCTTCTTTCCATTCAAACGGAACAACTCCCACTTTTAATGACAAGTTGAATACTCTTGCAAGTGGTATACTGATTTGTTCTACTGTTTCCATTAGTAATTTTGGAGGAATCCCATCCACTCCCGGTGATTTGTTATCCTTCATTGCCTTTATTTTCTTAGCTACCAATTCTGGAGTTACAACTAACGGACCTAAATAGTCAGATTTAGCCCCCTGAAATTTATCATCAGCAACTGGTAATGAACTAATATCTTCTTTGGTAAACACTGAACTGAAGTAACCATTTAGGTCTTCCGCCATTAAAAACCCCTGTGATATTATATTTCCAGCACTGTCTTCTAGAGGTCCAACCTTGTCTTGTACGTTTTGTTTACTCCTGACATATGCATAAAAACTCTTGCTGTCATTTTTTATGTTACATGCTAGTTTTTGCTCATAGCTTCTTTTAGATTGTCTGATTTCAGTTGTAGCTGCATTAAGTGCCTCTTTGTATTTTGAATAGTCTTCGTCCTTTCTGGTACGCCTATAAACCCTCCACATAGTTTGTTTTAGCATTATTTTTCTAATAGCCTCTTTTGACAAGTGTTTCTTTCTACACCGTTTTCCTTGCTTTTGGAAGGGAACAAATTTATCGATGATACTCTCAATTTCATATTTTAGAATATTCCAACATTCAATTGCGGTCTTATTTATCAGCGTGTTATTCCAATCTAGCTTTGTTAAGTATTTTCTCATATCTTTGTAGTTACCTTTGTGGAAGTTTCTCTTGTACGTTTTCTTATTTTTACTTTCTGATTTTACATTGATGTCAAAATGTATTTGATTATGGTCACTATTACCCAATGGTTCAAATATTTTTACATTGTCCACTAATTCTTTTTGTGATGACAAAACTATATCTAATACATTTTCTCCCCTGGTTGGTTCTAGTACGTGCTGAGTAAGAAAGCTATCCTGGATTAAAAATAGAAATTGTTGGTCCTCAATCCCTGTGCTCTCTAGAGAATTCCATTGTATGTGTCCATGGTTAAAATCTCCCATTATGATACATTCCCCTTTACTAACTTCCTTTATAGCGTTTTTTTATTTTTGTGTTGTCCTCTTCGTTTATGTTTGGACTTCGGTAAACTAATCCAATAGTTAATTTTGAATTTCCTGAAACAATTTTGCACCAAACAGCTTCATCGCAATCTGCTTCCCTTTCTAGTTTTATTTCATAAGCCTGAATAGATTCTTTAACATATAAAATAACTCCCCCGCCCCTTCTTCCTATTCGATCTTTCCTAAACATTACATATCCTGTCAGTCCTAATTCAGCATCTGTTATATCTATGTTGGCCCATGATTCAGTTATACCAATTATGTGAGGGTCAATATCTTCTACCATAATGTTTAATTCGTTTTTCTTATTTACTATGCTCCTTGCATTTAAACATACGCATCTATAACCTTTTTCAGAGATGTTTTTCGGATGATTTGATATTGATTTATCTGTGCTAGTGGCCTCTTGTTCTGCTTGAGACACCTCTAGGTAACCCCCCTGCACTTCTAGTTTAAACAATGTTTACTTCCAAAAATATTTGTCATTGTACCCAAGTCACTATCTACCGCTGCTGAAAGTTTGTCCGCGAATACTGCCGCCCCCTTTCCACTTAAATGAAGCCCATCCTTCATGTACATATCAGTCCTCCCAACAAAACTTCCCCATAAATCCACAAATCCAACTTCCTCTTCCCTACATAGCTTCTGGACTAACATGTTGATTGCCATCCCCCGACAAATGTACACAAACCCATTCGTTTTCTTCAGTAGTAATCGTGTATTTCAAGTGCTTGGCTCCGAACAGTGTGCAATAAAAAAAACTTCAATGGGAATGCACATTAGAAATAACCTAGATAGATAGCCAACACATGCGTACACAAGGCTGAATGTGTTTCGTCACTTAATCGGTAGAGGGCACCACTTATATGGTCGACTTGGGGTATGAAGGCATGTGTGTGCGTGCGTGAGTGCGTACGTGCATGCGTGCGCATAAATGCATATGTACATACGTAGACCAATATGCGTACACATACATACATTCACACAAACAAATAATCAAATATGTAAGAATGTCACCTTTTGTAATTTACTCAAATAATTAAAATATTTGTAAAGAGAACTGAGAACAACACTATGTTTAGCAGCTCCAATTCACATTTTATTAAAGCGATAATATACAACATACATCCGTTCACATTGCTGATGCATGAGTAAACGCAGTTAATCTCAAGAACACCCTAGTATTATATACCACAATTACTATGCATTGATTACGTACGTATGCATGCCTAATGCTTTACCCCTTTCACTACAAGTTATGACACCATTGCGTTATTCCAATTCTTGTTTTAATATTCGAAAACACTAGTGATATTTGTTAGCAAAACATTTTTATATTAGCATGACATTGATGAAAATGTGTTAACCAATACCCATAATTGAGCAGTTAGCAGTCATCAGTAGAACCGGAGTGTCTAACTGTAGGCAGAACGTGAACTTATCTGGTGTGACATTGAACATTGTACCGTGTTTAGGAAAACGCAATCAAATATTTTCCACCAGCTTTGTCAATGCAGACTAAACTGCTGTAGTGACCAGGTTTGAGTCGACCGACAAACAACATCTCCATTGACGTGCTACACCAAGACCTGACTCGGCTCCACTGATGGAACATTTCGAAGCCGTCACCGTAGTAAGGAAAGCGAACGCTGATTGGGTCACACGATACATTCTTGCAGTGACACATCAGGTCGTCTCTCCTGTCTTTGTTGGCTGGAGCGACGGACAACGTAAGTAGTAAGTGGAAGTTTCTGAGACCCCCTTATCTGAGCAATCTAAACATCAAAGGTAAAACACCCTAATATCGCCCACCGCTAATGAGTGCGCGCAGCCAATCAGAGCGCCGCAGAGCGCCCCCTGGCGGTCGTAGCCGAGCGCATCGTAGTCGTGCGTAACCTAAGCGCCCCTAGGGACCGGAGGAGGAATGAATATTGACCAGTAGTCATCGATGGTGGACATAGGAACAAAGAAAATACACGTAATATCACCCACCCACCCACCCACCCAACCCACCCACCCACCACCACACCTGACCATAACCTGAACCCGAACGGAGTGACCAGTCCGAGTGTCGAGCTAATACTAACTACACTCCCTAACGACTGGAGTTAACTCTAAGCCCAAGTGTTTATCCAGCTGTGAGTCATAGTGCGAGATCAAAGGATGCTAATCGGAATGTTGTAGCAACGGACCCAATCGTATCAATGAAAACACAGCGATACTGTTGCAAGTGCAGTTAGGCATATTGTAGCCAGTATATAGACGGTGGGACACAAGACGTCATAAAATGAAAACTTTTAAATATAATGCGATTATGTAATATTTATTATGTAGCCTACGTGCATACGGACATTTTATTCGCTGGATGATGGAAATCTGACCGCTCAGATAAGAAATTTTAGCAGAATTAAATGTGGCCATCGGTGTTTTCGTAGCGTAGTTAGAAATGCCGACAAATCTTTTATATATTTAAAACAGCGCAATTGTACATATAAGGAAATGTATATATATATATATATATATATATATATATATATATATATATATATATATATATATATATATATATATATATATATATATATATATATATTACACTCCCTAACGACTGGAGTTAACTCTAAGCCCAAGTGTTTATCCAACGAGATCAAAGGACACTAATCGGAATGTTGTAGTGACCCGATCGTGTCAATGAAAACACAGCAATAGTGTTGCTAGTACAGTTAGGCATATTGTAGCCAGTATATAGACGGTGGGACATAAGACGTCATAAAATGAAAACTTTTAAATATAATGCGATTATGTAATATTTATTATGTAGCCTACGTGCATACGGACATTTTATTCGCTGGATTATGGAAATCTGACCGCTCAGATAAGAAATTTTAGCAGAATTAAATGTGGCCATCGGTGTTTTCGTAGCGTAGTTAGAAATGCCGACAAATCTTTTATATATTTAAAACAGCGCAATTGTACATATAAGGAAATGTATATATATATATATATATATATATATATATATATATATATATATATATATATATATATATATATATATATATATATATATGTAATTTTTTCATGTCATAATTGAAATGTAGAAGAAAGTATATAGTGTTTAAAATATGTAGATACAGTCCAATGATAAAAAGTATAGTTCATTATAAAAGTATAGTTCACACTGTCGCATTGAATGCCGACAGGAGACTGCGTCGGTAGCGAACATTCAGTGGGAGTAGAGGCAGCGACTTCCCACGCCGGTCGATGAGCTTGGTCGGACGTTGGGGGTGGGTGATGGGGGTGGATGTAACGACATCAACGGTGTGACGTCACCTAGTTGTTTGACGACGGTCTTCCTTGAACCGTGGTCGAGGAATGCAGCGGGGATGTCGCACTCCTCATCCCAACTTTCCGATTCCCGATCCTTCACAACGAGCGTAGAATTGGGACATGACTCGTTGGCCATTCTCCGTCGTTCTAGGGTAATTCCTTCCATTTCCATCATTATCATAGGCCATAGCTTACGATGAACTCTGCAAGGAAACGACAAAACCAGAGTGAGATGCATAGTGTATCCATCATATATATATATCCGATACATACGGAATTCGACGTCGACTAGCAGTGAAGCTGGGGGAGTGTTTTTACAGTGAGACATGCACACGGGGAATTATAGAACAGTATATAAGGTGAACATGCATTCAAACATCGTTACTGTATAGTAGCATTATATATATACTCACGCACGGTCCAGTAACACCAACAATGCGTCGTCTAGTAGTGTTAGGACAACCAATATGTCAGTCATCACTCCGACCATGGCTGCAGGCATCGTCATAGACATTTTGAGAGTTGCTGAGATATCGACACGACGGGTCTCAACACTCTTATATACCAGGCTAGAAATAGACGACAACTGACGTAGCTTCGGAGAACGCTGGTCAGACGTAACGCGAGACGATCGTACGATCGGGTAGAGTACAATTCAGTGTACCCGGTGGATAATAGAGACATCGCGGTCGAGTCGTAAACCTGATAAACGTTTCTGAGAACTGTTACATGTCTGACACAGTACATACATCAAAAGTAGGGTTAGAAGTACTCAGAGAGCACTATACTATATAACGTCGTGTATTTAATACGATGCATGTACATTTTAACATCACAAAGTCAGTATGTATCGTCCTATAAAGTTCAAAGGTGGTAACAGTTACCGGTCCAATTTCTATGTGTGCAGGATACGTGTGTGGGATAGAGAATTTAACATTGAAAGCACATATCAGTGAAAATATGCTGGTCACACACACTGGAAAGAAAAGGGAACAGATAATATCACCCCGAGAGTCAGAAAAAAGTTGGCTATTGAAATTGCACAATCATTAACCCAAATATTTCAACATTGGTTGACAAAACATGAACATTCACAAAATATATTATATTATCATCAATATGATTCTTGGTCTCGGTTGTATTGTGAGACACGACTGGTTCAATGTATTCATGATTTAGTTACCTATATGCAGTCTGGTACATACAGTGATGTCACATTAGTTAAATTACTATTAATGATAACTGAGAATGTATCAGAATCCCCCCATAGCGAACCGGGGGTCAAACGTAACGCGAGACGGTCACAAGGTCGGTGAACATAGTACAGTGAGATACCAGACATCCAGCACTCAGTAGCAGCATCACGCGATCGACCAAGGGTTGAGATACCAGACATCCAGCAGCGTACAATAGGAACATCACGCGCGCGACCAAGGGTCGGTGATAAGAAAGCGCGCCATAGACAGTTGGAGGTGTATATAAACCCAACGCAGAGTGAACGAGGCACACAACCACACTCCGATCCACAGCACACGTCGAGACTGAGCGTCAACAGAGAACGAAATGGCCGCCCACCAAGACGATATGATGTTGACAGTGAGTCAACTTGAGAAGGAGGTATGTAACGGTTCTTATATATTTAGACGGCCGTTGACCATAGTACAATGCTCTGTACAAGATACATATATCGTATATCAGTCATGTCAGCAGTGTAACAAACGTGTGAGTCCCGAAAACAATGGCTTTGTGTGTCCGATCCATCGATGGCAGCGTGGCGTAGTGTATCAGTTCGCTTTGCGTATACTCCTACAAGACGCCATCGGGAGTGAAATTTGGGCAACACTATTTAATGCCAAGGCTGTCCAGGTGTTGGGATTCACGGCTAACGATTACATGAACATGAAGTCAGATGCCGAGCGGTATGCAGCACTGGACATGTTGCGGGGGGCCCAGGTCATGGTGACCATTAGGAAACGCGTGGCGGGCCAGTATGTAAATTACACGGTGGCAGACTTGGAAGTAGTGACAGTGTGAATCAATCTGTTGACAGGCTGCCGCTACCGTCGCTTCTGCAGCTGCTGCAGTGGCGACCGGAAGCAGTGACGTCATCGACAGTGAGGAACGCGCTAAGGTAATGGAATGGTTACATGCTAATAGTTCGGAGATACTATTCTCCTCCTCGGTGGACAGCTGTTCACCGCCATCATTAATTATAATATCAGATGATGATGAGGGAGAGTATAGTGCGTCACAGGGTAGCAGTAGCAGTAGCGATGATATGGAGGCTACGGTGAGTGGTTTAGATAGGATACGGGATCGATCCGAAGCCATGACGAATGAAAATAACTTCTATAAGGCGCTAGAGGTCGCCAGCGTGCGATATGCCAGTGACGAGGTGGAACGCATAATGAATTTAAAGGATGGTGATAATAAGGAACTCTACATACCATCGTCTAGCATGGTCATGCACGTCTTGCGGTGGCTATCGATAGATGTCATCGCAACGTGCGGGACCATGCAATGGCGTAACCAAGTGACAGAAATGGTTAGAAAGAGTATGTACGCCCAATACAACGAAAGACAGGGCGACGCGGAGGAATATGCCGAATGTAACTAGTTCTTTCTATTCAACAGAGCACTGGTCTACCGCAGCGGTCGAAGGCGGACAAACGTCAGTTGGAGGATGAGGATGAGGGGACGCCATTGCGGAAACGTCAACACACAACCCAGGCAGATGGTGACACCAGAGTGGTGAAGCGCCACTGTGACTCGCCACCATACGAAACCCTGACGTCCTCCGATGATGATGATGATGATGATGATGATGATGATGTTGCTATCGTCGCACCGCTGGACTACAGGAACCAGGAGCAGGAGTTGGCGGAGCTACCGTGGGGACCAGTGGTGTTGTCGGACTCGGAGTCGGAGTCGGACGATGGGTTCATCATCAAAACCCCCCCTCATTACTACGACGACGTGGATGAAGAAGCGATCGCCTCATCCCCCGCTCACGAGGACGACGACGACAAGGACTTCACGTTCAGTCCTGCTTCACCACCACTGATACCAAGCACGCAAGTTGAGAGGGCATCATCAGCATCACCACCTACACTCTATGTCTTCCCGGACGAAACCGTCGTTGTAACACCAGACGGCGGACAGATCCGGATACCGGACCAACACACGATAACGCACCCGCAGCCGGCGACGTCGACCATCACGCACCCGAAGCCGTCGACGTCGACCAAAGAAGAAGACGCCGATCATGATGAGGATCCGAGAAAGGTGTGTTTCCTCGCAATACAACCGAACATAGCACGCTTAATAGCGCACCAGTGGTGTAAATCCGCCCCATTCACGGTAGAAGAGGTGACCGGGGACGTGTGCCGATCACTGGCACGTACTATAGTGTCGGCCGCGTACCAGGACATAATAATAAAATATGTTCGGTGTACTCTCTGTCGACCGCGGTGAACAGTAGTATGTGAACATTAGTAGTAGTAGTAGTAGTAGTAGTAGTAGTAGTAGTAGTAGTAGTAGTAGTAGTAGTAGTAGTAGTAGTAGTAGTAACCACGGTATATGAACAGTAGTAGTAATAGTAGTAGTAGTAGTAGTAGTAGTAGTAGTAGTAGTAGTAGTAGTAGTAGTAGTAGTAGTAGTGTTGTTGTTGTTGTTGTTATGTAGATGGAAGTGTACGACGAGGCACCCGTACTCCCAGCCAGCATTCGGAAGCGAGCAGGAGTATTGACCGCCACGTATATGACGGCGTCAACAGAATATTATTATTAGTAAACATAACCGAGTTAGTAGGTAGTAGTAGTAGTAGTAGTAGTAGTAGTAGTAGTAGTAGTAGTTGTTGTATTACGTAATATGGAGTGGAATATTAGTAGTCGCTCTCTCTCTCTTGTATTGTATGCATGTAGTTGTATGACATAGAGTAAAGACTATATATATATATATATATATATATATATATATATATACCTACAGACTTATATAGTATTCATCACCATCATTGTACGTAACCTCTGTCGTGGTGTAAAAGCCCACAAGTTAATAACCATGGAACTAGCCACTGGCGTATCGATAACCGATCGTAAGCTAGAGGTCACTGTCGTGGATGTAACAATCCCACAAACCATCAATTCAGCATAGTAATTATATAAGTCTAACCGTGTATATATATATGTATATGTATATGTATATTATGTATATGTCTATGTCAGTATATACTCAATAAAAAAAAAAAAAAGTCATACAATGATTGAAACGTGTTGTCAGTGGTGTTGCCACGGTCTACATAGTTGAAAGAGAACCCGTAGCCATCGATAGCGGACACACAGTAGCCAATACCACAGGATCACACCTTAGGTCATACACACTTCACCAATCACCAGACACCCTTCACCAATTACCAGGCACCAACCACCACCACCACCACCACCACCACCACTACCACACGTACTATATAGCTGTACTAAGGACCGCTGTCTCTCAGTTGTAGACACGTAGAGCACCATGAAACGTCACCAATGTCGTCACTGCGGACAGGTGCTCGACACGTATGCAGCGCTAAAACGCCACCTAGCGAGTCATGCGACACCGGTAGTGACCGAACACACGTATTCGGTGGCGCAGCCACTAGAGGTACTACTAGAGGTACCACCTAGCGACCAGGCAAAGCGAACGTATTCGGTAGCGCAGCCACTAGAGGAACCACTAGAGGTACCACCTAGCGACCAGGCAAAGCGAACGAAATATTCGTGTAAATGCGATGCAACGTTTGAGAGATGGGAAGATCTGCAACAACATGTGAGGTCCGTATGTCGTCTTAGCAGTAGCAGTAGCAGTAATAGAAAACAGACCACAGTGTACACATGTGCGAAATGTGGAATGAAATTCGGTAGACGCTATAACCTGACCAGACACGCAGGACAAGTGTGTACCGCCGACGACGACGTCACGAAGCCACCATCGCCGAAGAGATCAATCAGGGAAGCCACCACACCCCACCATCCACTCGTTACCGACGAAGACCCCATCGACCCACCTGCTCGACTCCCATTCGCCGACAACCTGTCGACGGAACTGTTAGATGTCGTACGAGCGCACTGGTCGGCCATACGGACACGTGTGACGAGAGGTCCTCTGCAGTGCAGGTACGATCATAGATTAACGACGCTAGATACGATCGTTCTAGAGCCGTCGTTGAAGAACATGTTCCAGGAACAGACCAACGCTTTCAAGATTAACCTCAGTTACGGGTTCATTCTGAGGAACAAGAACACGGGTCAATACAAGTACTACCATTCCTCGTGCAACTGCTGTGGACGCTACCTGGACGAGCCCAGTCTCATCACCAACAGCAAGGACTTTGATGCCTTCCTCGAACGCATCCGAGAAACCGACGTCTTGCAATGGGCCATCAATCAAAGACCGGATTCGGCGTGGGTGTGCGAACTCGTGACCAATGTCACCTTTTTCGTCAATCGCATCATCGATCACCCGATAGGATGTGTAGGAATGACCGACCTTCCAATGTACATCAAGAAGAACAAAGCCGTCATCGGATTGGAAAGGGAGCCCAGGGATAGCAAGAGGTACAGTGACAACCTGTGTCTCTTCCGATGTCTGGCCCTGCATCGAGGATGTGAACGTCGTCGATTGGAACCAGCTGTGAAGACGCTGTACGAGACTTACGCCCAAGACGGCGTACCCATGGCAGCATTTGCCGGGGTCACGATGGACGACCTCTATCGTGTAGAGACCACGTTCCAAACGAATGTGTGCGTGTACAGTCTCGTACCACCGGATGGAGAGGATGGAGAGGATGGAAAGTCAACTGCAGAACTCGTTCGGCGCTCGGTATGTACGTACCCTGACACACTCTACCTCAATCTTCACGGGACACATTTTTCCCTCATCCAGGATAGACGCATGTACTGTCACTCGTACAGATGTCGGAAGTGTGGGGACTCGTTGTGGAAAGACGCATGGAGTTTACGCAACCACGAGAGCACGTGTACGGGGGGTGTGCGCCGAGTCTATCCTGGTGGCGTGTACCATTCGACTCCATCGGTGTTCGACCGACTAGTAGACGAGAACATCCGAGTGGTCGAAGCGTTGCAGTACTATCCGTACCGAGCCACCTTCGACTTCGAGTGTTGGTTCGACACCGAACACCTTCCGTCTGACAGTACCCAGGTTCACTGGGTTGCGCGTCACGTTCCGCTGAGCGTCAGCGTGGCATCCAACGTACCCGGACACGAACAGGTTACATGCATCGTCACGGACGGAGACACCAACAAGTTGGTGAGCAACATGATGACTATCCTGCAATCGATGAGCGAGGCCGCGTACGACAAGATCAAAGGCTCATACGATCATGTGTTGGAACAACTTGCCGAAGAGCTGACGAAATGGGACGAATGTGAGGCGGCTGCACGGGAGGCCACCGAGAAGAAAGCTCGACCGGCAACCAATCCGTACAAAACGCTGATGGGACAACTGTATGGATGGATGCGTCAGTTACCTGTCATCGGATTCAATTCGGGGAAGTATGATCTCAATGCCATCAAACAGTTCCTCATACCATACTTCCTGACGACCGCACAGACCGAGGAACAAGCCGAAGACGAGGACGAGAGAGAGCAGGAGGGCAACAAGAAAGACGAGACCGACGGCGTCGGGTCAATGTTCGTCATCAAACGCAACAACACTTTCATGTGTCTTTCGACGGATCAACTGAAATTCCTCGACATGATCAACTACATAGCCCCCGGGTTCAGCTACGACAAGTATCTGAAAGCGTACGAATGCGAGGTGACGAAAGGTCATTTCCCGTACGAGTACATGGACCGGCTGGAGAGACTCGACGACACCGCTCTTCCACCGAAAGAGGCCTTCTTCAGTCGACTGAAGAACGAAGGTATTTCAGACGAGGATTACGCCAGTTGTCAGGAGGCCTGGCGCGTCAATGGCATGACGACGTTGCGCGACTTTCTCGTCTGGTACAACAACAGGGACGTGGTTCCCTTTCTACAGGCCATCAGCAGACAGTTTACGTTCTATCGACAACGTGGAATAGACATGTTCAAGCAAGGTATCAGCGTACCTGGTCTGACCCTGCTGTACCTGTTCAACGACCTTCCAGAGAAGACCTACTTTACCATCTTCAACGAGAAGAATAAAGACCTGCACGACCTCGTCAAAGGGAATATTGTAGGCGGGCCTTCGATCGTCTTTCATCGCTATCACGAGACAGGGGTCACCACGCTACGTCAGAACGAGTACGGAGAGGCTGCTCGTCCTTGCCGAGCGATCGTCGGATACGATGCGAACGCACTGTACCTGTGGTCGCTCATGCAAGACATGCCTATGGGATGGTACACGCGACGCCGAGCAGAGAAGGACTTCCGCCCCGAATCGGCGCAGCTGTACGGACAGATGGCTGGAGAATGGTTGACGTGGGAATCCGAACGCACGGGACGTCCCATACGGCATCAGATCAACGGACGAGAGAAGAGAATAGGCAAACATCGGGTGGACGGATGGTGTAGCGAGACGAAGACGGCTTATCAGTTCCAAGGGTGCTATTTCCACGGGTGCTCGTGCAACCGTGACGAGGTGAACGCAGTCAACGGGAGACCAATGGCGGAACTGCTCGCCGAGACCCGAAAGACCACCGCCTACCTACGACACTTTGTCACAGTCATCGAGTTGTGGGAATGCGAGTAGAAAGAGATGAGACGAACCCCAGCCGTACGCAAGTGTCTGGATGCTGCATTTCCCCGACGTCGACACGTGCGCTGGACCATGACGTCGCAACAGATCCTGAACGGAGTGCGTGCAGGAACCGTATTCGGCATGATCGAGTGCGACATTCGCGTACCGGAAGAATTGCGCGCACACTTTGCCGAGATGCAGCCCGTGTTCAAGAACATCAGTCTGATACGCGAGGATCTCGGTCCGTTCATGCGCCGATACGCCGAAGAGCACAACATAATGAAGACTCCGAGACGCATGCTCGTGGGTAGTTATTGCGGTGATAAGATACTGCTCGCAACGCCACTGCTGCGATGGTATCTGGACCACGGTCTCGAGGTGCTGCACGTGTACCAGGTCATCGAATACGATCCTATTCCGTGTTTCCGGCGGTTCGGTGATGCAGTGTCCAAGGCCCGACGCGAGGGCGACGTCCACCGAGACAAGACCATCATCGCGGACACCATGAAGTTGCTGGGGAACTCGGGCTACGGAAAGACCATCACCAACGTTGACCGACATCGCGACGTCAGCTACTGCACGGAGAAGGCGGCATCGCTCCTGGTCAACGATAAACGGTTCCGACAACTCGAGATCGTCGTCGACGATGCGTACAAAATAGAGTTGAACAAGAAGACCGTCAAGTACACCCTACCCGTACACGTGGGATTCTTCGTTCTGCAGTACGCCAAGATGCGTATGTTGCAGTTCTATTACGACTTCATCATCAGATACGTGGAGCGCCCTCTGTTCGAGTACTGCGAGATGGATACAGATAGTGCCTATTTAGCCTTGGCCGGTGAGTCCGTCGATGACCTCGTGACCCCAGCACTACGAGATCATTATTTCCGACATCGTTCCGAATGGCTCCCGTCCGAATGTTGCGACGATCATCGCAACGACTACGTGCGCTGTCGTCTCGCCAATCGACCGTGGGTCGGAGACGATGCGTGCTGTAAGGCGCGAAGAGCGTTCGACAAGAGGACACCGGGTCTGTTCAAGGTCGAGTGGTCCGGTGCCGGGTTCGTGGGGTTGTGTAGCAAGACGTACTATTGTTTCGGAGCCACCGACAAGTACAGCACCAAAGGACTGAGCAAACGGCACAACACCATCGACAAGGACGCGTTCCTGGCAGTGCTCACCAACCGTCGGAGCGGAGGTGGTTCGAACCGTGGTTTCCGGGTGCATAAATCTATCGTGATGACGTACGTGCAGACACGGGATGCTCTCACCTACTTTTACGCCAAACGCGTGGTGCACGAGGACGGGGTGACCACGGGTCCGGTGGACGTATAGAAAAGGCGATGCACGCTGCACTCGAATCATACGCAATCATGGATGCCCGATGGAAACACCCTTTCACGTGCATCGTCGCCGGACCGACGGGATGCGGCAAGAGTACGTTCGTGACGCGTATGTTGCGTCACGCCGCTGCGATGATCGATCCACCGCCCGAACAGATAACGTGGTGTTACGGAGAATGGCAAGAGGCTTACGCAACGACGGACTTGAGTCACGTGCGATTCGAGGAAGGGTTACCGACTGCGGCCATGTTCGATCCGACAACGAGGAACCTCATCGTCATAGACGATCTCATGGCAGAAACGGACGAACGGGTCACGACCTTGTTCACTAAAAAGAGTCACCACAGGAACACGTCCGTGCTGTATCTCGTACAGAACCTGTTCCCTAAAAACAAAGAGAGTCGCACCATCAGTCTGAATTCGCAGTACATGGTGGTGTTCAAGAATCCACGTGACGCATCGCAGATGGCGACCTTGGCTCGGCAGATGTATCCGGGACGCGGCAAGTTCGTGCAAGAGGCGTTTAAAGACGCCACGGAGGTACCGTACGGTTATCTATTGATCGATCTCAAACAGGACACGCCCGAGGACATGCGTCTGCGCACGACCATCTTTCCAGACGACGGTGTTCAGTACGTGTACTTGCCGAAGGTATAAAACGACCGAGTGTGGGGATAGTCTCTTCATTCGCATCATGTCTGCCCTGGTGAAGAGACACATCGTGTGCATACAGGCTCTGGCCAGAGTCAAGAACAACAAAATTAAAAAGGCCATCATCGCCAACGCCGACGCCGATCTGCTGTGTGCACTAGCCGAGTGTGCATACAACATACTAAGAAGGAACATTCCATTGACCCCCGTACATAGGCGACGTTTGAATAAATACAAGACGAGGTTACGCGAGTTGGCTAATAGACGAACGGGCGCTGCCAGAAGAAGACGCATCTTGCTACAGCCGCAGGTTGGCGAGGGACAGAGCGGTGGTTTCCTATCGGCCTTCCTAGCACCGTTAGCAAGTACGGTCTTGCTACCCTTGCTCCGACAGGTACTGACCTCAAGGTAGATACATGGAGCACGCACGCAAGATGGCCTTGGTGGATCCGCGACTGTTGGACACGCTGCGGTCACCCCCACCCGCAACCGACACCTTAGGCAAGAAGGTGCAAGCCCTCGATGACGAGATGAAGACCATCTTCGATAGAACGGACCTAGACGACGGGACCAAGGTGACCCTGTATAATCAGGTGTTGCAGCGGTACAACGTCTTGGCCGATAAACGCATCAAGGAACCGCTACGCGTGGTTACGGTGAACGAGTCGGAGGTGGCGTCGGAGTCGGGGTCGAAGGGTGCAGTACGGACTCCTATTAGTGGACTGGAGGCCACCGTCTTGGCCACCGTTCCCAAGGCCATGAAGGCCAAAGCCAGCCGTTTGATGGAGCATCTCAAGAGAGATATCGAGTGGACCGCTCGTGGTGAACTGATACACGAGGGCGTGCCGGTTGTCGGAAGTAACGTGGTGGATCTCGTTAATGATCTGTTGCGTAAGAGAAAGACCGCTCCGACGGGTTGGCAGCCATTCGCACGACAACTCCGTGCCATCAACCTACCCATGACGTTGGTCGGTAACGTCTCCAGGAGAGCCTACATACATCCGGAGTCGTCGATCACTCCCTCTCGTCGGTCAATTACTCATCCGCGTGCTACTACTGTAGGTAGTGCACGAAGGTCGCTAAGTTGGACACCCCTCGCCCGTCAGAGCCGTCGAATGGAACATACCATGCCCACCCCACCTCCCGACGCACGCAAGGCTTTGTCGTCATTGGCTGGTTGGGACAACCTATAGGATGGTACGATGCGTGTCCGTAGCACAGTGTTCGTCATGTCGCCCGTTCCACAGGACCTCGTGCACCGTTCCATCGTCGGTGTGATATTTATCAGTGGACTTTACATGATTGCTCACAGTCTATTCCTAAGTTTTAGGCCACAGACGTTATTCGGACCCCCCTCGCTCGACGAATGGACCTTTCCAAGCCCACGCCACCCTCCCCCAGCTTCACGCAAGGCGTCGTTGGTTGGATGGAACAACGTATAAGGTGGTACGACGCGTGTCCGTAGCATAGTGTTCGTCATGCTCATCGATCAACAGGACGCGTACCGTTCCGTCGTCGCTGCGCTATTGTTCGAAGGATTTACCTTGCTGGGAGACGTTGCAGCCGGCATTCTTATACAACAGGTGTTATTCAGACTATGGTTACGCTACTAGACCGTTGTTGTTCCACCGCTTGCGTTGTGGGTGCCATAGTGTGTGTCCTAGTACACGTCGGCGTGCTCCTCGTCATTCGTCAACAGTCGGACTCCGGAGTCAACGTCACCACCCCCGTCAACACATCGGTCCTCCTCCTCTTTTGATGGTACCGAGGGGAGAACGCTCCTTGCGTGAGATCTACTACGATCCCACGAGGGTAGGCAGTTATGGAGGCGTCGCTGGCTTGCGACGCGTCGCGCGCCTGCCACAGAGGACCGTCAAGGCATGGTTGTCGGCACAGGACACCTACACCTTACACAAACCAGCGAGACGTCATTTCAAGAGACGATGCGTCATCGTGGGTGGTATGCGTCAGCAGTGGCAGGCCGATCTCGTCGACATGTCGAAGGTGAAAAAAGTCAACAACGGTATGGCCTTTCTCCTCACGGTGATCGACGTCTTCTCGAAAGTGGCCTGGTGTGTTCCCATGAAGAACAAGTCCGCAGCGTCGTTGGTGGTAGCGCTGCAATCCACGTTCGTCGACGGTTGGCCACAGACGTTGCAGACAGATGACGGCAAAGAATTTCGAAACAAATCCGTTCAGTCTCTATTGCGGAGTTACGACATTCATCACTTCTCCACGCACAACGCGGAGACGAAGGCAGCCATCGTGGAACGGTTCAACCGAACGTTGAAGTCGCGCATGTGGCGCTACTTCACGCGACGCCAGTCGTGGCGGTACATAGACATCCTTCCGAACTTGATGCGATCGTATAACAATGCCCCCCACCGCAGCATCGGTATGGCTCCGTCACAGGTGAATGCACGGAACCAGGAACAGGTGTGGCAACGTCTGTACGGTCACGATGGTAAGGGCGTGCCCAAGTTGCACGTGTCGGATCGCGTGCGTGTCAGCAAGTACAAACGCACGTTCGAAAAGGGCTACGAGACGAACTGGAGCGAAGAGGTGTTCACGATACACGAGGTTCACCCCTCCGCTCCACCCGTGTACCGCTTGCGGGACGATCTCGGCGAAGTGCTGGAGGGTACCTTCTACGAACTGGAGCTGCAGAAGGTGACGGTACCCTTTGATAAGGTGTACCGTATTGAAGCGGTACTGAAACACCGTACAGTTGGTAAAAGAAAGCAAGCTTTGGTGAAATGGTTCGGCCATGGCTCCTACTTCAACAGCTGGATCGATGTCAAAGGACTCGTCAACTATAAAGACTAGCCGCGCACATGACGACACGCATTCGGGAAATGACACACGACGCGACACCACCACCACCACCGACCTGCACCACCATCATAGACGAGGACCAGGTGGAGCAGGACGAGGATTGTACTGACGGTGCACAGAACGAACCAGACAGCACTCCCTGGCATATTTTCGGTACCGAGTGTCCCAAAGAGGAGATCGTGTTTCTGTGTCAGGTCGTCGTCCTGTACACGGTCATTCTGATCAGCATTTACAACCTGACGACAGGTCACGGCGATTCTAATCTGTGGACGGCTCTGTTGAGTAGTTCTTTGGGGTACCTACTACCCAATCCCACGTTGCGACGCAATGGCGACTGATTTCTACATGACGCTGCCTAGCAACTCTTCTATGAAGACGTACCCCGACAACACCTTGACCCATTACGTCACGGCCTTGCCTCAACGCATCGATCTTACCGGCGAGTGGGAGTGTGGGTTGGCCGAGGTCCAGTATCCACACACTTGGTACAATATCACAGAGAATGATGTCTGGTTATTCCTCAACACGATCGATGTTACGGACTCGTCCCAACGTGCGAAGTTGTCGTGCGGGTATTACGACGATCCGTTATCATTGATGTATCACGTCAACACGGGACTGTACAGTATGCATACGGAGACGACAAAGGCTCACATGAGCTATAGTTCCGTCACTCAGAAAATGACGCTACACATGACAGCGAACACCCTGTTCACCATACCGTACCACAGCGCGATGTCGTCCATGTTAGGATTCCGTGACACCGTAGCCAGCGAGCCGGTTACGTCATCTCCCGTCCTCCCCGTCGGCCCCCGCCATACCGCCTCGTCGTACCCTTTCCACATCGAGGCCGATGATGTGGTGAACTTGACGCAGGGGTTCGACAACCTCTACATCTACACGGACATCGTGGAGTCTCGTATAGTGGGTGACACTCTCGCCCCTCTGTTGCGCGCCCTTCCGATTAGCGGACGTAACGGTGACAGGGTGTCCACTCGTTTCACTAACGTGCACTACGTACCCCTGTTGCGCTCGAACTTCAACTCGATCGAGGTGGATATAAGGAACGACATGGGTCGACGCGTGCCATTCGAATACGGCAGAGTGACGGTGACGCTTCATTTTCGTCGACGCAGACCCGGACTGTTCTGATGAATTACAACGATTATTACGCGCGCCAGGCTGGCGGTGCGCTGCCCTACTTCGCCGGTGCTCAATACCAGCGAGGTCACGGACTGGGCAGTCTGTTCGGCAGTCTGTTGCGCAGCGCCATGCCGCTCATCAAGAGAGGTGCCGTGGCGTTGGGCAGGGGAGCGTTGAAGACCGGCGTTCGCATAGCCGGCGACGTCTTATCGGGTCAGAACATAAAAACAGCTGCCAAACGTCGCGTCACCGCCGCCGTGATGGACAGTATTCGAGTCCCTGGTAAACGTATAAAACAAGCGGCCACAAAGGCGAAATTCACTGCAGTAAAGCGACGCCGCAAGAAACGGACGTCCACGAAACGCACTGCCGACATATTCGACGACAACGATGGCGTTCGTGCATAGACAGTCGTGCCAGGGAGTCAAGACCGAGCTGGATCTCTTTACCGTACCCCCCACTCAGACCTGCATCGTCGACAGTCACGTGGTGGAACATCAACCCATGGCCTCTCTGGACTCTGGAGGACCGATCGAATTCTTCATCCCTGGTTCGGGAGACGATTACATGGATCTCGCCAACACGATGCTACACGTGCAGGTGAAGGTGACGCGAGCCAACGGTACCCCTATCGACGCGGCCGAACCCGTGGGACCGGTGAACAACTGGTTGCATTCGCTGTTCAGCACCGTCGACCTCTCCCTGAACGACACGCTCGTGACCTCTTCGTCCTTCAACTCGTACCCGTATAGAGCCTACCTAGAGACGCTGCTGAGTTACGGAGTCGACGCCAAGTCGACGCAGCTGACGAATCAGCTGTGGTACAAGGACAAGGCTAGTCGCATGCACGCCACCGAGCTAGCCGTCGGACCCGATCCTAACCCCGGGTTCGTGACTCGACGAGAGTACATAGACGGCAGTCGCGTGGTCGACATGATGGGTCGTCTCCACGTGGATATGTTTCTGCAGGATAAATTCCTGATCAACGGCGTCTCCGTCAAGTTACGCCTGGTGCGCAGCAAGCCCTCGTTTGCGTTGATTGCTTCTGGACCCAACCCCGAGTACACGATCACCATCGTCAACGCGTCCTTGTTCGTCAAGAAGGCCACCATCGCTCCGGCCGTGCAGAAGGCTCACATCAAGGCTCTCGAGCTGGCCTCGGTCAAGTATGCGTTACGACCCGTCGTATGCAAGGTGTACTCCATTCCCGCGGGCGCTCTGTCGCACACGCACGAGAACCTGTTCCTCGGCGACCTGCCGCAACGTCTCGTACTGTGCTGCATCGACAACGCCGCCTACAACGGCACGTACGCCACAAACCCGTTTCACGCCAAGAACAACGACATCAGCTTCGTCTCCGTGTACGTGGACGGTCGTCAGATACCCGCCAAACCCTTCCAGCCCAACTTCGCAGCAGACCTCTTCGCCAGGAGCTACGCGAGCATGTTCACCTCGACCGGCAAGCTATGGCAGGACGAGGGGAACGGTCTGACTCGCGCCGAGTACCGAGACGGCTACACCTTCTTCTGTTTCGACCTGACCCCCGACCAGTGCGACGGTCCCTGCTTTAATCTGGTACAAAAGGGCAACCTGCGCTTAGAATTCCATTTCCGTGCAGCGCTTCTGACCACCGTGAACGTCGTCACCTACGCCGTATTCGAGTCCGTGCTGGAAATCGACAAGAACCGCAACGTCATCTACGACCGCTGAGATGGACACCCTGCAGATCGCCCGTCTACTGGCGATGGATCCGAACACCGCGTCCGTCTTTGGCGGCGTCGTACCCCGAGATGGACTGCCTACAACAATTGACGCTTTGCCGATCGCCTTCGTGTGCAACACCGACGACGGCGACGAACCGGGCGAACATTGGATAGCCCTGTACCTGTCCTCCGACGGACGCGGCGAATACTTCTGTTCGTACGGTCTGCCGCCTCGTCACGCGGCGTTCCGCAACTTCTTGAACAAACACTGTTCCGAGTGGACTCATAACAGCACGCGACTTCAGAGTCCTCTGTCTAACGTTTGCGGACAATATTGCGTCACTTATATCATGCTTCGTTGTAACGGCGCTCCTATGAGAACTTTCGTCAATGCTTTCCACACCGATCTGGTCGCTAACGATTGTCGCGTGTTCGATTGGATTAACCTGCTGAAAAAGGGTATACCGTACTATCACGCATCATACTGAGCCTCTGGCGCGGTGGTCGCTCCACCCGTAAGCTCACCCTCGAACCTCTGGCGCGGTGAAGACACCCGTAAGTTCGCGACCTCTGGCGCGATGATCACCATTCGCAAGTCGCCTCGTCATCGTCTTCATATTCATCATACCCGACTCGTTGTATCCAATCACATACGATCGCCTCGTTTGTACTGCTGCCGCTTTGTTGTATTCAATAAAATACGTGTGCACCGTACGATTGTGTTCGTCTCCTTACTAGGTTAACGACCCTTCGGTACAAACGTAACTAGGCCCGTGTTCGTTCCTCCTCCGGTCGCTAGGGGCGCTTAGGTTACGCACGACTACGATGCGCTCGGCTACGACCGCCAGGGGGCGCTCTGCGGCGCTCTGATTGGCTGCGCGCACTCATTAGCGGTGGGCGATATTAGGGTGTTTTACCTTTGATGTTTAGATTGCTCAGATAAGGGGGTCTCAGAAACTTCCATTTACTACTAACGTACAGCCGCTAGCGAGACACCAGACCAAGGTATCTGTTTCATACGTTGGTGTGTTGCATAGATTAACATATTTGTAAGTAACATGTAACAGTAACATGCAACAGTAACATAAACTACCACGAACACAACGCGTCAAGCGTCGCTTCAGATCGACATAGGGATATACACATCTAACAGGAATGGACACATATAAACCGTCCGACCCGGCTATGAACAACAGTAGACAGACAATTTGACGAAGACTACTTGTGAATGGCCCAACTACGACCGTCCTGGTCAAGTGATGGGGTGAAAGTGACAGGGATATGGAACGAGACAGTAGCAGCCGCGTGCGAGGTCAAACTACCCGACGATTAACACATATTTAAATGCATTATCATCATAGCTAGTTGCAAGATATGACTTGATCAGGCATTAAATGACATATGTCCGATGTTACAAGCACTGTGGTCAACACAAAGCCAAACTAAATCTTATTGTAACAAAACGATTGACTTACATTGGCGTTAATTGTTATTGCAGACTGTTCATTGCGGACTTGGGATGAGGCGCGAGCTAGAAAGTGAATGTGTATGCCGCGAAGACAACAAAGACGACCACTACTACAACTTCTGCTATACCGAACCCAACTGCAGTTTGAAATATGCTGGGTCGTCAAGATGCCTGCATAAGCGTCGCTGATTCAGTAATCATTAATCACCAAAAGTTAGAATGTAGGCTGTGAATTGCAAGTCAATGACTTCAAACTTAACTTGCCTTGCCAGTTTGAGGCTTGCCAACTAGTCTGCAGATCAGTGATGACACCAACATACGCAGCCAGACTCTGTTCTCGGCGAGTTCACGAAGGCAACGAGAGTTGAATAAGCGAGACTAGTATATGTACTGCTCATTCCTCCCTGTAGGTGGAGGGCCTTGTTCAATGCGACACTGCTTTGTGAGAAGCACCCGGCACATGCATTTTGTACGGATTAAAAGGTCGGATTGTTATTCGAGATTCGAATCCTCGAAACTTGAACAGTATACAGTGGTGGATATAAGCATATGAGCAGTGTTCGCGCAGTAATTGCGACGTGGCCGAATGCTTACCCGAGAAGGTGAATTGGTGTTCAAATGAAAAGGGTCGCCAGATGGTGAAATGTAAAGGACTGGATACAGCACTATTAAAAAAATTCACTTTTACCTCTAAATTGGCCGCATCACTGTTTCTGAATTTATTGACTTCAGTAATAACAATAGTAACAGTCGAACTGCAGAGAAAAAGCAGTTAAATATTAGTAGTGGCGCTGTCTGGCGACTAAACTTAAAACTAAACGTTATTCGGCGATTACAAATTACGTGGGCAATAGAAACATTAAGCATACATGGAGAAATGTAGGCCTAAATACATTAATCTAAACAGGCTATACGGTAGACGCTAAAATAGACGCTATACAATAGTGAATAGTAACTACGTTATAACGAACGTAAACGCTGACGCTGTCAACATTACTGGAAAATATTCGCAAACATCAACAGGATCTAAGACTAAGCTGTGATCTGAAACTATTATAGCGCAATTACATAAATTAACTACACAATATACTACTTACACATATTCATATAAATTTACATTTAGTGTGTAGTAAACAGTGATGTAAATTATAAAGAAAGAATTATGGCAAGTTCCAAAAGAATGACGAAGAAAATGGCGTGGTCTCGAAGTCCAGCTAATCTCTAAACGACACAAGCGTCGCAACGCCTCTCGGCGTCTTTAAAAACACATATTTACGTAATCTAAATTAACGTAGGAAAACTGCCGATTTACTCCCGCCTAACTAGGACAAACAGTAATTAGTGGTACTAGAGAGCAGTTTGCATAACGTCCACAGTCAATGTGAAGTGTACTTATGGCCCCTCACTCTTCGGAAACCGTTCTTCAATTCTTCGCTCGTAGCGATGAGACACATCTTGTGGATGGGTCGATCATAACACCTGGCATTAGCAGTTCGCACGGTGGCCTTGTGGACTAGGCCGTCGTCTCTAGGATGCACAACGGTCACCACAGCACGTTCCCACCTTGCGTGCGGTGGAACACCTACCTTTAGGCCGGGTTACAGCAATAACACTACGTCGCCGTCTTGTAGGTTCTGCTGCGGATGAAACCATTTTGACCTTGTGATCAGATGCCGTGGCATATATCGCAACCACGTCTCCCAGAACACGTTGCCGCGTTGCTGCAGAGCTTTCACCATGTCTCGCGGATGTGGGCGGTCCTCTACACTAGGTTGTGGAACCGTCGGCTGGTCAAAGGGATGCAACAAGCCGTTTCCGGTGATAGCAGGTGATCCGACGTAGTCAAGTCCGTCGGGGAACAGCGGTCTTAGGTAATTTACGGCGGCATCGAGTCCTCGGCGGCAGCTACGGATGAGCGACGCGACGACATCGTTCATGTGGGTCGCTTTCGGGACGTTAAACTCCCATTCAAATTGAAAGTCTGTTCGGTTGGCTGCTAATTCTCCTTTGATTTGCGTTATATTCCAGGAATCGATCCAATCTCGTAGTGGCTGCTGTACTCCCTGGAAGTTCTTTCCTTGATCGCTGAAGACCTTTGCCGGGTGAATGCCACGGTGAGTGACAAATCGGCGCCACGCGAGGAGAAAGGACTCTGTTGACGCTGTGCTCCAAGTGGATGACTCTCGTCGTCGGGTAAGTCACGATCATGACAGTTGACTCAGTCGTAGTGTTGCGGTTGACCTTCGTCTGGAGCGGACCAGAAAGTCGACAGCGACAGCAGCGAACGGCGGCGTGTTCGGGTTTCCTCGGAAAGCAGGTAAGATTCCCATCTGTTGTTGGAGTATTGACTCCCGCCTGGTGCGAAAATATAGACATTTGCTAGCAACAGACTTCAGGAGTTCTTTGCCGTTGCCAATATGGACTCCTTCCTTGGCGATGTTTGCTAGCACCACTCGGTAACCTTGGTGCAGGCAGCGTTCGTGCTTGCGTCGAGCGTAAAGTTCTACCAGTGGGTTATTTCCAGAAAGGATGAACGGAAGGCGTACCTCAGGTTGAAGAGGCAATTTGCCGAGGCGTCCCTCAGCGCGGATCATTCCTTTGGCATCACGTACTGGGGCGAGGTTGACAAATGTGGAACGACACGTGTCTAGGTCATCTCTGAACTCAGTCTGACAGAGAAAGAAGAGAGCAAGATGTGCGTACTTCAGCTCCTCTACGCTAATCGCTCTGGCGATGGGACGATCGGCTTTCGGTTGTAGGATCCGTCTCCAACGGGCAACATGACATTTTCCTCAATTGTCATATCAGTGGCCCTTGCATCAGCGGCACGTACATGATGCACACGACGGCGTCGAGGCACGTACATGATGCACACGGCGGCGTCGAGGCACGTACATGATGCACACGGCGGCGTCGAGGCACGTACATGATGCACACGGCGGCGTCGAGGCACGCACATGATGCAAACGGCGGCGTCAAGGCGCGTACATGATGCACACGGCGGCGTCGAGGCACGTACATGGTGCGCACGGCGGCATCGAGGCACGTACATGATGCACACGGCGGCATCGAGGCACGTACATGATGCACACGGCGGCGTCTAGGGACGTACATGATGCACACGGCGGCGTCTAGGGACGTACATGATGCACACGGCGGCGTCTAGGGACGTACATGATGCACACGGCGGCGTCGAGGCATTCTTTCCTTCTCAAGACGACCTTCAATTCTTGTTTCGACTTCCACTTGTGAACCCTGTTCAAATGAGTCCTGTGGCCACATGTCTTCATGGTGAAGCAAGAACCGAGGACCTTTATGCCAAGTCGACAGCTCATGTACTGGCAGTGGCTTGGTGAGTGATTCTGCTGCGTTCAAGCTTCATGGGAAGTATCGAAACTCGTCCATAAAACGTGGATATGTGTCTTGGATTTCTTGAATGCGGGCAGATACGAACGGCTTGAAGTCTGCTGAGGCAGAGCGAATCCAGGTTAGAGCAGTCTGTGAGTCGATATCCAGAAGTGTTTGGACTCGAGTCCGTCTAGGGGGTCCTCGAGGAACTTGGCGAGTCGAGACATGATGAGGGCGGCCATCAATTCGAGTCGTGGAATTGACTTTCTCTTCAGAGGTGCCACGAGTGCCTTCGTCATGACGAATCTAGGGGCGATTGTGTCATCAGCGAGTGTCCAACGTAACCATAGAACAGTACCACAGCCGCTAGCTCCTCCATCGCTGAAACAGTGCATTTGCGGCTGGCCGACTGCGTCTTCCGGCTTCAAACAACGAGGAGCCTGAAACTTCACAAGCTCCTGCATCTGAATCAAGTGCGCATGCCATAGGTCATTGTCGTTGCCATCAAGTGACTGATCCCACCCAACTCCTCGGCGCCAAATATCTTGCAGGTAAATTCGGAAGTTGACAGACACGGGCGCGAGTATGCCCAAAGGGTCCCATATCTTCGCGACGATTCCCAAGATGGTACGTTTCGTCACTGGTCCCAACTCCAATTGCAGATTTCGTGACTTGAGGGCGAAGATGTCGTGTTCTTTGTTCCATCTGTGTCCCAAGACGTCGACGACAGTCTCATCTGGGTTACCATCCACTGCGGGGTGGTTTGAGTTCCATACCTTGGTCTCGAACTTTCCTCGTGCAAGCACAGCATTTACTTTTGCTTTGAGAGCAGCCTCTGCGGTCGCAGTAGCGTGGCCGATATCGTCCATGTACATCTCGTTGTCGATGGTGCTGTTTCCTATGGGTTCAGATTGGCGCGAGATCTCAGCCAACATTCTGACCGAGCTGGTGGCGATGTGTGGTGCGGGTCGGTCAGCAAACGGCAGGCGAAGCCATTGGAATGCGATTGGCGGCGAATTCTCATCTCCAAAGCGCCACACAAAGCGATGGAAGATTTGGTCGGATGCAGCAACCTCGATCTGATTAAATATCTTCTTCACTCGGTCGCGACGCCAAGCAAGGAGACAGGAGACGAGCGAGTTCAATAGGTCGGGACCTTTGTGAAAGCCATCATTGAGCGACACACCTCTGAACAGTGCGGCAGCGTTCCAGATGATGCAGACTTTCGTGCTGGACTTGTCCTCGCGGTAGATAGCATGGTGTTCGAGATACTACCCACGGCCGTCGTTTGTTTCTGCAGGTGGACGTACGAATCCTTCAGTGAAGAAATCGCGTATTTCTTTGTTGCACTCTTCAAAGCGTCCTTTGCCTTTCAATGCGTTTTTTCTGTTGGTACATACGAGCAACTGTCTTTTCTTTGTTGAAAGGAAGCGCATCTGGGTATCTGTAACGCCACGGCGTACTCGGATTCTCCCTTTGTCGGTGATCTCAGTCGTTGTTTGGCGTGTTTCAAGAACTTGGCTTCGGCCATTTCCTTTTCACTGTAGACGCAAGCGCTCGTAGGTTTTACACCTGCGACATCAGAGTAAAAAAGTGCCTTGAGATCGTCCTCTTCTTCGAGTCTTTGGACGTGGTGAACTGACGAAAGGTTCCTTACGACAGCTCTTGGCTGCGGAATCGCTCCGCCAAAGATCGTCCATCCCAAGCGAGTATAGGCTGCACTAGGATGTTGATCAGAGTTTGTCGGCGCGGAGATGGTGCGTAAAGCGGTGATGAGGTATGCATGGTCGAACTCCACAATAGCTGTTCCGGCAAGCGGTAGACATCACCGAGCTGGACGAAGATACGGGAAGTCGTAGAATACAGTCTCACCAGTGGCAGGGCACCATGGGCCGGTTGTTTGATCCCCATGGCTTCGAGAGCATACCCATGGTTCTTGTGGGCATGCATTGGTCGTACCTGCAGCATGCACCGAGTGCTTCTTTCGAGTTTGCTTCCTCCTACTGCCACACTATAACGGAACAGTTCTGAAGTGCCAACGAGGCCAATTCGTTTGGCTAGCGATGATTTGATGAGGGTGGTGTCACTTCCGCTATCGAAGAAGGCGACTATCTCATGCCACACTCCGTTCACGTCACGAATCTCGACGTAGGTGGTCGGTGAGAATCGTCGAATGTCGTGTTGACCGAGTACATGGCCTAGATAGCCATGTGTAAGATTTGGCGGTGTTGACGTCGTTCTTGGCTGAAACGTGAAACTGGCCGCTGCAGGATTCATCAGTGATGTTGCCAACTGGCGTTGTGTCGAAGGCGAGTACATCGAAGCACATTGTGCGGGAGAATTTGCGCTTGACAAACTTGTGAGGCAATTCAGCATCTTATGATGGCAACCACCACACTCGCTGCATTGCTTCGGTTTCGTGCAGTCGGTGTTTTTGTGTCTACAGAAACAGCTGTAGCAGCGTCCAGCTGTCTTGATGGTGTCACGGCGCTGCCAAGGTCGTTGCTCTTGAAAAACCTGAAAATCAATGAACTTGTGATGTACTCCGCATCCCAGCGTACATGGATCGGAATATACCATGTTGGTGGACGTCCTCTGATGTACTCCTGCTCTAGAGGATCTTACACCAATGAAGTGATTTACCGAAGGCTTCCACTTTGCATCAGGTCTGGTAATTTTCGTCGGTGCTATCTGCTCGCGTGCTTCTGTCTCTGTTCGGAGCAACTCCACGATCCTGTTGACAGAGAGTTCTTCGGCTGGATGGTCATGTCTCATCCATCTTTCTAACTCATAGTAAAGCTCCTGCTCTAGCTTACTGCTGACGACATGCAGCACAGTCGGCGATTGAAGTCCAGACTGCTTTCCAACTTCTGTCACACGGCGGGATAAGTCGGTTAGCCGGTCTAACACCACCCTCATTTCCGAGACAGTCTTCTGACGGATGGTACGAATCGCCTCCATTTTTGAAATTATTTCTTTGATAACAGCCGCTTTTGAGATATTTTCCTCCAGTTTGACCCACACGCCGTTCGGGCCGCTCATAGCAGTGCAGCTTTCGATTGAAGCCGATACTCGTGGGGGTAGTACTGAAGCGTATAACACAAACATCAACTTCTCTTCGTCCTTGTTGATGGCTGCAGACTTTAAGTATTGTTCGAATTGGAGGCGCCAATTAATAAAAGTTCTTAAAGTGGCCATCCCATTTGGGGGGGGGGGTTCATGCCGGTGCGAATTGATGGGTTCGTCTTTTGGCTCTTTAGCTTGTCTGTGATCATCAGTGCTTCTAGTGTCTTCGCAAAGACATCGGCTTTGGCGTTGGCGGCTGCAGTTTCGGTGACACGACCCTCGAGCCATTCACTGTGCAATGTATCAATCTCAGCTTCTTTGATGGAGATTTCTTCGATGTTTTTCTCTATGTCTATCATCCGTGCGGTGGGACTGGTGACGTCATGTTCGTCGACTTCGAAGGCGATATCCCACGGTAATAGTGTGGTTTCTATTTGAACGTTGATTTCGTCAAGTTCTTCGATGCAATATCGTGCACGGCGTCTAGCAGAAATGACAGCCTGGGCATCTTTTCCTCGACTAGCAACTGTTCTTAGTTTGTTGATACTTCTTGTTAGAAGGCTCTTCTTCACTCCCCGGTAATCCTTCAACTCGTCGTAGGCACGGAGAGCTTCGTCCATGGCGTGATTTAAAACCGGTAAATTTCGACTAAATTGGCCGCATCACTGTTTCTGAATTTCGTACTTTATTGACTTCAGTAATAACAACAATAACAGTCGAACTGCATAGAAAAAGCAGTTAAATATTAGTAGTGGCGCTGTCTGGCGACTAGACTAACAACTATACGTTATTTAACAAGATTTAACAAGATTGCCATCCCAAACAACAAGTTCCAGATGGCAAGTGGACAAGGAAGCCATTGGCTTATCGAGTCCAACAATTGTATCATCTATGTGTAGCCCGCTCTTATCATATATCTGTCAATTCTATTTTTAAACATATTCACACTACTAGCATTAACACAATCATTTGGTAGTTTGTTCCATTCATTTATCACCCTCTGTGAGAAAGAGTACTTTCTCATGTCCAACCTACACTGCTCCTTAACTAACTCTGCTTTGTGTCCTCTGGTTCTACTGCCTTCTTTAAGTTTGAAGAACATACTCCTATCAACATCCTCATAACCGTTCACTATTTTAAACACTTCTATTTGGTCTCCTCTTAGTCTCCTGGTCTCTAGTGTTGTCAAACCACATTGTAATAAGTGACTTTCGTAACTAAGGTTTCTTAATTCTGGAATCATTTTAGTTGCTCTTCTTTGTATTCTTTCTAATTTGTCTATGTCCTTCTTACGATACGGCCTCCATGCTTGTATACAATATTCCAAATGTGGTCTAACTATTGCTTTGTACATGGGTACAATTAGCTGTTTCTCCTTATATTTGATTGTTCTCCTAATTAGCAATAGACTTTGATTTTTTTTTGAAGCAGCAAATCCACATTGCTCTGAAACTTTCATGTCAGCACTAAATGTTACACCTAAGTCCTTTTCTTGTGTGGTTCTACCTAGTACAGCATCCCCCATTTTATATTCTTCGTCCATGTTTCCATGTCCTATGTGTGTGCATTTACACTTCCCAAAATTGAATAACGTTTGCCATTTTTATGACCATTTAACTAATTTATCTAGATCATCCTGTACACTTTGTTTATCTGTATTATTAGTAACCTTTCTGAATACTTTTGTGTCATCTGCAAATTTGAGTACTTTGCTAGATATATCATCTTCCAAATCATTTATATACATTAAAAAGAGTATAGGTCCTAATACTGATCCCTGTGGTACCCCACTCAGAACAGATTTCCAGTTTGAAATCTCACCATCTACTATTACTCTCTGTCTTCTGTGTGTAAGCCACTTTTCTATCCAGTTGATTACATCATTGCCTACGCCATGGGCTTTTAGTTTAAGTAACAATCTTTGATGTGGCACTTTATCGAAAGCTTTCTGAAAATCTAAATATACAACATCCACTGGTGACCCGTCATCTACCCACTTTGTAATTTCTTCCAAAAACTTAAGAGATTGGTTAGACATGACCTTGCTTTTAGGAACCCATGTTGAGATGTATTTATTAATTTATGTTTTACAAGGAATTCCACCATGTGGTCTCTAATTAATGTTTCGAGTAATTTACATACAACTGATGTTAAACTCATTGGTCTGTAATTTTCTGGTTTGTTCCTCGATCCTTTCTTAAATAGCAGTGTAATGTTTGCTTCTTTCCATTCTGAAGGAATTATTCCTTCTTCTAGTGACAAGTTAAACACTTTTGCTAGTGGTGTACTAATTTGCTCAACAATTTCCTTAAGCAGTTTGGTGGTATCCCATCAACTCTAGGTGATTTATTATCGTTCATCTTAATTTTATTTGCTATCATTTCAGGAATTACTAATAACTGCCCCAAATGTTCTGATTTATTGCCCTCAAATTTTACAAATGGATCTGGAAGTGAGCTGATATCTTCAGTTGTAAAAACTGAGCTGAAACACTCATTCAGGACCTCTGCCATTTGAAACCCGTCTGAAATTATGTTTCCACTGTTGTTTTCCAGTGGTCCGACCTAATCTGTTTACTCCTTACATAAGCATAGAAACTCTTGCTGTCATTTTTTATATTACCTGCCAATTTTTGTTCAAAGGTTTTTTAGATTTTCTAATTTTAGTTGTAGCTAGGTTAAGTGCCTCTTTGTAGTTTGTGTAGTCTTCTACATTTCCAGTGTGTTTATATACCCTCCACAGCATCTGTTTGTGAGCAATTTTTCTAATAGCCTCTTTTGACAGGTGTTTCTTCCTGGACCTTTTCCCTTGTTTTCTTAATGGACAAAATTTCTCAATAATGCCCTCAATCTCATATTTCAAACACGTCCTGCATTATGTTGCTGTCTTGTTCTTCAGCAAGTTATTCCAATCTATATTTGCTAGATATGTTCTCGTCTCTTTATATTTGCTTTTGTTGAAGTTCTTTCTCCATTGTTTTTTTATGTATTCCCTGTTTTTACTTTTATATTAAAATGGATTTGGTTATGGTCACTTGAACCCAAAGGTTCGTGTATTTTAACATTGTCAACTAATTCATTTTGAGAAGACAACATTTAATCTAACACATTCCCACATCTGGTTGGTTCCAAGACATGTTGAGTAAGGAAACAATCCTGTGTTAGAAGTAGAAAGTGATGGTAGTCACCTCCAGCACTCTCTAATGATTCCCAATGTATATGGTCATGGTTAAAATCACCCATTATAACACATTCCCCCTTGCTCACCTCTCTTATCGCCTTTTGTAATTTTAAATCTTCCTCTTGTCCTATGTTGGGACTACGATAAACTACTCCTATTGTTAATGTTGCGTTCCTGGTAACTATGTTACACCAAATTGCTTCCTCACAATCTGCTTCACTTTTCAGTGTTATTTCATATGCTTGGATAGATTCTTTAATATATAAAATTACTCCACCTCCCCTTCTTTCTCGTCTATCCTTCCTAAACATTGCATAGCCTGTCAGTGCTTACTCAGCATCTACTATATCTTTATTTGCCCATGATTCTGTGATGCCTATTACATGAGGATCAATATCTGCTACCATAATGTCTAACTCACTTTTTTATTTACTATGCTCCTGGCATTTAAGCATACACATTTAATTTCTTTTTCTGAAATTATTGGTGAACATTTCTTTGGATGTGTATTTGTAGTAGTACTCCTCTGAGTTTTCTCTGTCAGTTCCCCCTGCGAATCTAGTTTAAATAATTTATGGTATCTGTGCTCTCGTCGACAACTCTGACAAACTCACACCCAAGAACTGCAGCACCCTTCCCTGTCAGATGAAGTCCATCTCCCATGAAAAAGTCATCTCTTCCCACAAAGTTTAACCACATGTCTACGAAGCCTACTCCCACCTCCATACATACCTTCTGTACTTGTGTGTTGATCGCCATCCTCCTACAGTTCCTATATTCCTCTCCCCTGCCTCCCATTATTGGTTATATCCCCGACAATACAATCTGTCCAACTCGTGCCTCTTTAAGTGTCTTGATCAACCTCCTGTACTTACCAACGATGGCTGACGTTCCCTCCTTCTCGGCATTGTTTCTGTCATCTTTCTTCTTCTGATCCACAGTCTTCTCCTTTTCTCTGCTCTTGTTATCCTCAACTATCCTGCCACCTGACAATCCCTCTTCACTCACTCGTTTATCTTCCTTTTGTTGCACATTCTTCCTTTGTCCATCTTTCTTCTTCTTACCAGCTTTCTCCCTCACATTGCTCTCCTTGTTCTCACCACCTCTGTTCTCCTCGTTATCACCACCTCTGCTCTCCTCGTTCTCACCGCCTCTGCTCTCCTCGGTCTCACCACCTCTGCTCTCATCATTCTCACCACCTCTGCTCTCTTCTTTCTTACCCTGCCCTGTCATCATCAAAATCATATGCCTTAACTCATTTACCTGCTCCTGCAGATATTTCACTGTCATACACCCACTACACACGAAAGTAAAATCATCTGCCTGCACCTCTGCCCACGAATTTGCACACCCGGACTTTGCAAAGTCTATCCAGCTGTTGCAGCTAGAGCAAGTCAAATTACGCTTCGCCTTTACTTGGAGTTTGCTCGGCGCCATGTTAGAAATTATAATTATATTTGTTTATAATCCGTTTATAATTACTTTATATCAGGTAGTCTTCACAAAGACTGCTTTTGTGTTGTAATACACACTTTATGCTATTTTACTTATGTCTTAATTAAATTTACAACTACTGCTTTGCAACTTACTTTCTATGTAACAGCTGACTATAACAAAACGTAATATCGCTCGCGCTAACGAAATTTCAGTGACTTTCTTTAAATTCCACTGAATTACTACCTACGGCTAACTTTTAACAATAAATGTTGCTAAAACAAAATATTCAGGTTCTCAATCTTTAATATGTACTAAATTATTTATAATAATATTATGTCTCGTTTTATGTACCCAATCAACTGACTACAACATACCTTAATTATCGCTCGCGCTACCGCGTCTTCGGAGATCTACGATATAAACTACCCTAAATTACTCCTACAGCTCAATTTTAACAGCAAACTATTGCCTAAACAAAGACTCTTGTAAGTATATGTTTAATATACACGTAATAATAATACTTATCCGATCAATATTCCACGCTTTAGACAAATATCCAATCCACCAAATTAAATTCCGTGTTCGCCTCAAGATTTCCCAAGATGCCGGCAATTACAAATTACGTGGGCAATAGAAACATTAAGCGTACATGGATAAATAGTAGGCCTAAATACATTAATCTAAACAGGCTAAACGGTAGACGCTAAAATAGACGATATACAAAAGTGAATAATAACTACGTTATAACGTAAATGCTGACGCTGTCAACATTACTGGAACATTTTTCGCAAACATCAACAATGTCTAAGCTGTGATATGAAGCTATTATAGCGCAATTACATAAATTAACTACAAAATAGACTACTTACGCATATTCATATAAACTTACATTTAGTGGGTAGAAAACAATGATATAAATTATAAAGAAAGAACTATGGCAAGTTCCAAACGAATGACGAAGAATATGGCGTGGTCTCGAAGTCAAGCTAATCTCTAAACGACACAAGCCAGAACTTCCGTCGTATCGCCTCTCGGCGTCTTAAAAAACAATATTTTCGTAATCTAAATTAACGTAGGTAAACTGCCGATTTAACCTCCCTCTATCTACAGGAGGCCACCCACCACAAGGCACAAATTGTAACCTGAACCAAACGACAGTGGCAGTTCTGAGAGCTTCTGCCACGAGTCGTCGTCTTTTTTCAAGTACTCACAGTTGCGGACGCAATTTGTCCTTCGTCAGTCCACCAACCACCAAGAGTCGCAGCGTATCGCGACATCTGATGGCGGAGATCGATAGTTTGGCAAGCGGACTTGCTCTTGAATCGCCTCCAGTGATGGTTGTGGTGCTGATGGTTGTGTCTCACCCAACCGTGGGCTGCCTCCAGTGATGGTTGTTGTGCTGATGGTTGTGTCTCACCCAACCGTGGGCTGCCTCCAGTGATGGTTGTTGTGCTGATGGTTGTGTCTCACCCAACCGTGGACTGCCTCCAGTGATGGTTGTTGTGCTGATGGTTGTGTCTCACCCAACCGTGGACTGCCTCCAGTGATGGTTGTTGTACTGATGGTTGTGTCTCACCCAACCGTGGACTGCCTCCAGTGATGGTTGTTGTGCTGATGGTTGTGTCTCACCCAACCGTGGACTGCCTCCAGTGATGGTTGTTGTACTGATGGTTGTGTCTCACCCAACCGTGGACTGCCTCCAGTGATGGTTGTTGTACTGATGGTTGTGTCTCACCCAACCGTGGACTGCCTCCAGTGATGGTTGTTGTGCTGATGGTTGTGTCTCACCCAACCGTGGACTGCCTCCAGTGATGGTTGTTGTGCTGATGGTTGTGTCTCACCCAACCGTGGGCTGCCTCCAGTGATGGTTGTTGTGCTGATGGTTGTGTCTCACCCAACCGTGGACTGCCTCCAGTGATGGTTGTTGTACTGATGGTTGTGTCTCACCCAACCGTGGACTGCCTCCAGTGATGGTTGTTGTGCTGATGGTTGTGTATCACCCAACCGTGGACTGCCTCCAGTGATGGTTGTTGTGCTGATGGTTGTGTCTCACCCAACCGTGGACTGCCTCCAGTGATGGTTGTTGTACTGATGGTTGTGTCTCACCCAACCGTGGACTGCCTCCAGTGATGGTTGTTGTGCTGATGGTTGTGTCTCACCCAACCGTGGGCTGCCTCCAGTGATGGTTGTGGTGCTGATGGTTGTGTCTCACCCAACCGTGGGCTGCCTCCAGTGATGGTTGTGGTGCTGATGGTTGTGTCTCACCCAACCGTGGGCTGCCTCCAGTGATGGTTGTTGTGCTGATGGTTGTGTCTCACCCAACCGTGGACTGCCTCCAGTGATGGTTGTTGTGCTGATGGTTGTGTCTCACCCAACCGTGGGCTGCCTCCAGTGATGGTTGTTGTGCTGATGGTTGTGTCTCACCCAACCGTGGGCTGCCTCCAGTGATGGTTGTTGTACTGATGGTTGTGTCTCACCCAACCGTGGGCTGCCTCCAGTGATGGTTGTTGTGCTGATGGTTGTGTCTCACCCAACCGTGGACTGCCTCCAGTGATGGTTGTTGTGCTGATGGTTGTGTTTCACCCAACCGTGGGCTGCCTCCAGTGATGGTTGTTGTACTGATGGTTGTGTCTCACCCAACCGTGGACTTCCTCCAGTGATGGTTGTTGTGCTGATGGTTGTGTCTCACCCAACATTTGTCCAAGAATTTCCCTACGGATTTTCGAGACTGCTCCTTGCCGACGTTCCCCGAGAGAGCCAATGGAACTCAATGTGAATGAGCAGCGCCTCTTGGTCTTCATCAAACTCATTCCAAAAGAGGCGGAAGAGTATTGAGGGCGCTGGATTTGATTTACACGTCAGACAGCAACCTTTGGAACGAGGCGAAATCATTGTAATTTCGAATAATAGCGTTGAATGTTTGCATAAAAAGAACGTTTTCTTTGAAGTTGATAATATTACAGAAACACGTGCTCTCCTTTGTGGACAACACAACGTGACATCATTATTGCACCGTTGCACTTAACCTTTCTTCGCCATCCCTCCGCGTATCCCCTGAAAAAACTCGTACCCCGGGGGGTACTCGTGCACCAGGCTGCGAACCGCTGCTGTACAGTGATGGCGGTGTGTGCTGAGGGTCGTGTTATAACATGTGAATTGTGAAGAACGTTCTGTGGGAAACAATACAAACTTAACTAGATATTGGAAAACTGATATAACAAAATAATAATAATAATAATACACCCTGCATGGATAATAATAAATTGTCATTTAGTTATCTTGAGAAAAAACATGAGTATAGTTCTAAAGTAAGTAATAGTTCGCCGTTGCTGACACAATGTTAACATTTAACAATATAATTCCCAAAACTTAAGGGATAGCACATGTAACAGGAAACAGGAAACAGGAAATATGTGTTCGTCCCAAAGACAACAAAACAGAGCATTCAACACAAAAAACATACAATATATTACATCTATGTCGACATGAGAAAACGAAGTGGTAAGAATATAGAGTACGGTCTGAGAATAAAAGATAATGTCATATAAGGGATGGGAAACTCATACGAAGACTAAAAATTAATCGCTGTCGTAGGAGCCACCCTGTCGATATTAATTTCAACCATTATTTAAATAAAAAAAAAAAAAAAAAATCCCTATATATATATTAATGCATAACACATTTTCATGATGGCTGACGTCCAGCCCTTTGTAAACAACCGCAAAACAGGATTTACCCTTTACTGAAGCGCTCTCTATAAATCAACTTACGCTAGGTCAGAAGGTCACCGCTACACTATGTGTTTGCACCATTCATTCAATGTTGGAAAAACTCAGGGCTCCTGTACATATATACGACATTTGCTATTTTTACAATTGCTACTGGTAGTGTCAATTTATGAGGAGTGGACGACCGTGGTAATTGCCATGTCACCAGCCAGCTGATGTATTAGGTCCTGTGTTTATGTACCCCATTCGTTTAACGTTGTGAAAACCCAGGGTTTCCCCAGTCAATACGTGGCATTCACCGTTGTTACAATTGTTATTAGAATTACCACGTTATGAGCCGGACCAACCGGAACATTAAATCCTCGGCATGAGCTGTAGACAGATGGACAGATCTGACGGAGGGCTACATCCTGCAGTGGATTGACAGATCTGACGGAGGGCTGCATCCTGCAGTGGATTGACAGATCTGACGGAGGGCTACATCCTGCAGTGGATTGACAGATCTGACGGAGGGCTACATCCTGCAGTGGATGGACAGATCTGATGGAGGGCTACATCCTGCAGTGGATTGACAGATCTGACGGAGGGCTACATCCTGCAGTGGATTGACAGATCTGACGGAGGGCTACATCCTGCAGTGGATTGACAGATCTGACGGAGGGCTACATCCTGCAGTGGATTGACAGATCTGACGGAGGGCTACATCCTGCAGTGGATGGACAGATCTGACGGAGGGCTACATCCTGCAGTGGATTGACAGATCTGACGGAGGGCTACATCCTGCAGTGGATTGACAGATCTGACGGAGGGCTACATCCTGCAGTGGATTGACAGATCTGACGGAGGGCTACATCCTGCAGTGGAATGACAGATCTGATGGAGGCCTACATCTTGCAGTGGATTGACAGATCTGACGGAGGGCTACATCCTGCAGTGGATGGACAGATCTGACGGAGGGCTACATCCTGCAGTGGATGGACAGATCTGACGGAGGGCTACATCCTGCAGTGGATTGACAGATCTGACGGAGGGCTACATCCTGCAGTGGATGGACGGGGTCTAGGTGAATGGTGACACCCATAGACATCAAGATTGATACATAGTTTGTATATCTAAGTATGGGCACCGCACCTTTCATGTCACCAAGTAAACTAGATTATGTTCAAGACTTCAATATCGATGTGAATGTTTTCCCTCTAGCTAATCACAAAACTTCCGCATGGTTATAACTAATTATTTCATTAATACAGGATATTATAATAATCCTTGAATGATTATTTAAACTTCAACTATATTGTTTTAGTATTCCCAAAAATGTTAGCTAGAGAACTATGTTTCACAATCGTCATCTGACAATTCATATTTTCTGCCTGGCTGTGTTTACATAATATTACCATCGGGGTACACAGTGTTCACTATTGATGTTTACTATTAAAATGTAATACAGTGGTTTATTCATGTAACAATGGACTTATTTACGGCTGTCAGGATAATATGCCTATAAACCAGACATATTTAGAAACGTTAGTTGGGACATTGCTTCAATTACAACATGTCTATGGCAATTGCAATTTACCACCGGAGCGACTGGACGGACAACTGCAGAACATCCACTTGAAGACATAAATGAGTTTGGACCAGAGCTTCTTGGCGGAATAACCTCCTTCTGTGGCCCACCATCTGCATACCTTGGAGGCTGCAAGAAGATCAGAGTGCTGAAATTCAACAATACTGAATATGACACGACATGGTAATTACCTCTCAAGAAACATTCGTATTCTTTCGGAACGAAGATTGAACATATTGACATTTCCAAAAACTGTTTTTAACACCCTAGTGTGTTTGTATGACAAATGTCATGCTACTGTAACCTGTTTTTATTCGGTACTGGCCTGGCCCAAACCCATCCATACTAGGCTCAGGCCCGACCCAAGCTGGCTCTGTCTAATATTTTTCAGCCCAGGCCCTGCTCGGTCTGATCAATTTCATTTACATGTTCAGTAATATTACTCAACTTATTGATCTCGTATATCTTGTATTTCTAAAAGTAGCAACGCTATAAAGGCTTGCTTCAAAGCGTTGATCAACTGCTATAAACGTTTGTTTCAAGATCATATATCAAAACTGTTCACCTAGTGTATCTAAAAAATAGCAATGCTTTAAATGCTTGCTTCAACACAACTGCGTAGACACTGACCAACTTAAAAATAGTTGTGATATAAATGTTTGTTACAAGATCATATATCAACCTGTTTACGTAGTGTATATAAAACTAGCGATGTTACAAAGCTTGCTTCAAAGTAACTGCATAGATGTTGGCCAACTTGCTCGCAAGCTTAAGTGTGCAACTGAATAATACATGTATTGCCTAAGCACATCGGATAACTACACAGTTCCCATGACTGTACTGAATGGTATTCCAGCCGTGAACCAACACTTTTATGGCGAAGTAGTTATATTACGACATCAACAATTTCCGTACTGATATGGCAAATCAATTATCTACATGTGACGTATTAATGTAAATACATAACTGAATAAACATATACTTTTATGTCACACGGTTACTTAGAAATAACACTAATACAATTTTTTTGTATTTGGTTAATTGGTTATAGGTAGCAAAGTTTACTTTTGATACGATGTATTTCTACAACACGATTTGCACATTGATACTATGCAGCATGTAAGCTATACAAAATGTGCCTCCTTGGTAGCAGTTAGTTTAGTTTCAAGAATAATACATCATTTTCGTCATCAGTCACCTTCGTATGCTGCACACGACGTCTAGGCGGCGACTTATTGTTGTCGCTGCAATTACTGCGTGAAGATTATTCGTTCACATATACATCACTGTCTGTAGCCAGGTACTAATGTATACAGTTGAGTGGACTGGGACAACGTGGCGTAAACGACACCAGCTATTGAAGCCCGGAGCGCAAGCGTTAGTTGGTGGACAGCGCTGATGAACAAGACTGATTGAGAGGTGGCGTGTCCTGTCGAACGACCCATGTAAGTAGAACGACACATGTTCGTAAGTAGAATGACATATGACTACGACTGTCTGACTGACTGAGAACCCCCGCCATCAAGCAATCAATATTTTTTGTCATACGTCAACTTTGTATGCAGCACACGACATGTAGGCGGCGACTTATTGCAATCGCTGTGACGCCATTGTTTACGACGACCGAGGTTTCTACCGTGTTAACAGGCAATACATTTATTAGCCTGTGGTGCATCAGGTGTAGTGCTGCTTCTGTGTCCCATTAATTCAACTCTGGAAAAACCCAGGACAATCCTCGGTAATCATCAACCTGTTTCTTTGTGACGGTCTCGCGCATACAAACACACTCGCATGTGTACGCACCCAACTTTGCAGTATCCTCAGTAGTGTACACAGTGGAGACACATCGTATTTCGCCGTTGTCATCAAATATACACGTGTGTGTGTGTGTGTGTGTGTGTGTGTGTGTGTGTGTGTGTGTGTGTGTGTGTGTGTGTGTGTGTGTGTGTGTGTGTGCGCGCGCGCGCGACACACGTGTAGTTTTTCTCCAAACATACATGGAACAAACATTGCCGAAGCGTCATCTCATTTGTTGAGACCACGTATCTCTCCGGGGATACACATAATATAAACTGTCTAAGTATAATCAGTCTCGTACATGTATTCTCTCCACGTAACTCAGTTACTCGCAGTGATACGGTACAAGTGGTTTTACTTAGTTTCTCGCTAGGCTTCGTTTTGTTATGTATCCCATCATACCATTATTATTATTTTACAATAACTTCCCCTTCTGTGATAAAAGTGATTTCATTTTACGTTGGACACATTTACTCATTACATATTACTGTCTTATGCGTGTAATAGCACATTCAGATTTCGATTGATTTCGTCTGCGATTGAAACACTAGTCATATATAAACAATGAATGTGATTGGAGGACATATGTTGGTTTGTAGAACGCGTCGAATGCAATCCCACTTACAACGTCCAACAGTAGATGACAAATTGTCAAACTCGTTCCACATGTCTCCTCCACAAATTAACATATCTGTAATTATGAATCACAACATTAATTCTTTACTATACACACACTGTTTATTATATCATCTGATACGATAACTTATATTTATTCCAAATAAAGCTTCCACGAGCCGGGCATTTTTACTACTCTACAAACTAGGAGGCTTTATCCCATGCCCCCTTTTTATATCGAGAAGAACCGTACCCATGGCGACATCTACACCAGATTCGTTGACCCCACTGACCGTTCGAGCAGCTGTGAAACGTTCGTACAGAGGATCTGCGTTGACAAATTCGTTTCGAAACGCTCGTGTAGCTAATGTTTGTTAGGTGACGTCACCGCGACCCCGCCGAGGCATGACGGGAATACGGACGGGCCCAAGCCTCGAAATTAAGCTTTTTTACCCAGTGGCTCGTCAGGCCAGGATATGTTAAAAGTTACTGGCCCAAAAACAGTTACTGGCCCAAACAAATATATTTAAAACAACACTATTGTTTTGCAATACCTCGCATTACAAGTCGAAGGAAGCGAGTTTGGCCGTTATTTATTTTGTCGTTGGTTGTTTACTTTAATGCTTTCAGTCAGTATTCCGTATGGCAGACAATATTGCTGCAGGAATCGTTTGATAATCGTACGCCCTCTGTCGAAGCCGCAGGCGCAGCAGGTGGCGTTTTGAGAACGACGGGTGATGCCGCCGTGTTACAGCTAGTTATACTCGAAAATACGACGGGCGAACCGGACCTCACAGTATGACTGTTACAAATGGGTTTATTTCTTTCGAATATAAACTTTTGGACTAAAGTACAAAGTTACGGTAAACTTAGCTATATGCGCCCTAGCGGTTCCTGGAATGTATATTAGGCGCTGTCGTGACAACTAGCGAACAGTCCGTGAACCAGTCGGTTTTTATGAAATCGGTACGTCGAAAACGTATCGCGATAGTCGATATGCATCGCGCAGAAGAAAATGGTGCGATATACCGATATTATACTGGTAACACGGCGCTACCCTAGTAATACATAGGTGTCTGCAATTCACAACAAGTCCGCACGTCGTCGCTAGTAGCGACGTCGTGAGGATTTGTTTGTGAGGCTCGTACATATCAAAACAAGATGGCAACTATACGTAGCGACAACACAAAATCAGATGAGACGAAGATTGTTTTTAAAAAGGCGCCGGGCCAGCGGGCCAGTGTTAATGTCGAGGCATGGGGCGAGATGATGTCATCATAACTGCACAATAAGTCGCTGGGTTTGTAGTGATTATTAATCGAATTGGTTTGCCAGGACAGTTTACTTTGACAAAACACGTTATGTTTGACAATATAAATGTCCTAATATAGTCGTAATATCCTGACCGCCTCGAACCTCTTGTGGGCTATAGCAAAGAACGAAAACACCCATACCATTCAATGCGGTACATCGCAGGCAACGTAATGGGGTGATCTATGTATCGACAGCCACATCATGCGAGGATAACATTTCTAATATGATTTATTGAGGGAGTTATGCCTGCACACACATTCTCATTCATTACATACAATATGCTACAGACGAACAGTGAACAATAAAGTTTAACTGGCGAACACGTGCCCTTTGGCTTCCCAACTATAGGCGTAGAATGATGAGTGACACCTGAACACGAACGAGTAGCGTGCGGCTGTTGCCAAGTGCGTCATAACTGATATTCGCATATTCACAAATAACGTTTTTGCATTATTTCAATCAGTTGACTTGACTTAGATTGGAATAAAATACAGAAGGCTAAGACGGCAACATAACGCTTACAGTGGGAGAGGGAGTAGATAAAGGGGGGATAGCAATATCAAGTCAATAATATGCTTTATTGAAAGGAACAATGGAGTTATGCCTGCACACACATTGTCATTCCAATAATTTTCACAGAACCATCAACAATGCATAACAATGATTGTATATATATACACGCCTGATGCTTGTGTACATCGGCTGTACTTTGTGCTATGTTGTTCTCCAGTGCGCTCGGCTTTACCGGTTCACGACATGTAAGTTGATGGCCCCGTGAACTCTTAATTACTTTTTAAATTTCGAGTTCTCGACTGAGTTTACGGTGGTCATAAACTCTAATTGCATATTGTGTACTCGTATTCACGAGAAATACGTGCCCATTCGAACGCAGTATATTTCGCTAGTTCTATTCAAATGAGACACCAAGTGCCCGTCTCGTGACAACAACTGAATATATCGAAGTCAACGACTAACTTCTAACACATGAACATGGACTTTCATTGCTTCGATTCTTCAACAACATGTCACGAAAGTCTATGTTCGTTTGTTAGAAGTTAGTGTAATAGACACATATCCAACCAATTACATGGTGCAGATTAAAATGGACTTCCGTTGTGTTGACTCTTCAACAGCGACATGTTGAAATGATGGTGTGTGTGGCTAACCTCAGGATGATGACGTATTAAATACGGTTCACGTAGTTGCATTCTTGATGAACGCAGAACTGCCAAGTTGTGTCTAGAAACATGCATGAGATTAGAGGCGGTTCCAAACTCTGAAAAGGGGTGTCCAGTTTCCCAACATGACACCAGGTGGCAGCACATATAGTCATTAAATTTTCCACCGTGGACAGCACTTTACATACTGGAAAGCATTCATTCATTGACAACTATTTCATTATGTATGCTGTTGTTTCATACCGGACGAAATATTTCCTGTTGTTTTGAAGCAGTTATGGTAGAAGCAAGTTGACGTCTCGTAAGACCCAATGTGGAATACGCATCGGTCGTCTGGGTCCCCAGACCCCATACAAAATTAAACATATTAAAACTTGATTAGAAGAATTCAAAAGAGGCAACAAGACTGATTGAAAACAACAATGATCACACACTCTGAATCGTAATAAATTTTATATCAGACCTTAACTGGTCATCACTTAGAACGGTCATTTTAACCCACCCCGCATACATCTGGCTTAAAAGTTCGTGTGTGCGTGTATCCTGAAAACATACAGCATACATTCTCAACATATGTGTATCTTATCTGGTTGCGAAAATATGAGAATAAGGCGATGCTCACGATTACGCGATGGTCGTCTTTGATTTTCTCACTTTTTGTGAAATTGTTCTAAGGACGAGAACTTCGTAAAACTGGATATAGTTACATAAAATATGCTACAGACGAACAGTGAACAATAAAGTTTAACTGGCGAACACGTGCCCTTTGGCTTCCCAACTATAGGCGTAGAATGATGAGTGACACCTGAACATGAACGAGTAGCGTGCGGCTGCTGCCATGTGCGTCATAACTGACATTCGCATAGTCGCAGATAACGTTTTTGCAGTATTTCAATCAGTTGACTTGACCTAGATTGGAATAAAATACAGAAGGCTAAGACGGCAACATAACGCTTACAGTGGGAGAGGGAGGAGAGAAAGAGGGGATAGCAATATCAAGTGCGCATGTCTTATAGTGGTTTTCTAGCGTTCATGTATAGTGCATTATTGCATTGGAGGCCATGTTAACGGTTTGTCTGATTATGGGAAAACTAGACCATCAACAATTCCGAAACAAACATTCACATCCACATCTACAGAAGTCTAACATGAACTCTTTAGAGACGCACGAAGCAACGAAAGTTCTCCACTCCACGTCGCTCTGTCTTCTGTTGACCAGCTGTAAATCACGGTCGACTGTCTGACGTTTGTTTACACTTGTAATGATGGTGTTATTGGCAGCGTGCCAACCTCTAACGTCAGTGACGCATTGGCTAGAACACAGTCGCGTATTGCAAACAGCAAAAAGCGTTGCTTTTGTGTGAACTACAGGTGAATATTAATAGTAGTCGGCGGCACGCCAACGTCAGGAGTACGACGTAATAAAACAACGGCTGTGGAAGGATAAAACCAAGATATGTGGGGAGTCAATCCAGGTGTGTTCTCGTACTTTCGAAGGCCCAAAAGCAGTTATCCCTCCAATTGAGAAGGGAAAAGGGATTGCTGAGGTTCAACCTATTCTCTACCGTTTTTGTTCGCATAACAGTAGATCACAACGCAAGTAGCAGCATAAGCACCAAACAACGTCGTCTCTTTCCTCGGGAAACTGGAAGATTTTCATGCTGTTCACGACAAACTAGCAACCGTCTCCAGCAGTGGTTTGAATTCGTCATGTGTTATATCTTAGTTTATCTCACGCCACCTTCCTTTCACCCCCCCCCTCCACCTCCACCCCACCTCCCTCTATTCCTCGTTAAAAGCCATATATGCAACAAAAATAACACAGTAATTTTCTTCTTAGTAGTCTGGCAGTGATTGTAGGAACAACGTCTACATACTGTGAGTCATTTGCTGCATGACTTGAGAAACGTATTCAGTGTATTCTAGTTAGTTACTTGATATATTACATAGGCTCAACATATATTCTTACACACGATTTCCCTACGTGATACCTGGCATGGGTGCCGTACAGCAATATGTATGGCTCTTGGCAGATTTATCATTTGCTTACGTCACGAGAGGTGTATAAATATGAACACATCAACCAAATGTTCATCGTGTTGGTGAACGAGAGAAGACGCCGCAACTAACACAAGGTATGTGTAAATAACACGGGACGTGTTGCTTCACGGCAGTTGCTAGAAATATGAATGTCTACACATTGTTCATCCTTTGAGCTTATTTGTCTTAAAATGTCTTTAGGTAAGTTGGCACACGCATAGAAAAAAAATTTCATTGCTGAATGCACACGAATGTTATATTCGAATAATTGATGTAGCCAAGTTAAATGTGATCAGTAACATCTTATTTTAGAATATGATAGCATAATATGTTTAGTTGCAATGTGTTTAATTCGACACAGACTATCGAACCAGTCGCGTTACGGGGTTTTTAGAAACGTATTTCGTGTGCAGCCAATTCTCAATATCAAGCTCACGTTTTTTCGTATACAATAGTTTCCTGCCTAAGAATAAAATAAATGTGTCGGTTACTTTTCTCAGAGTTTCTATCTACCGGAAAATCATGGACAACATACTCTTGCTGAGCGTCGTCGTCGTCGCTCTGAACCTCACCGATGTTCTGACTCAAGGTCAGTGATCGTAATCAGATTTCACCAGTTTGTCATGTCAACAAACAGGCACCATTTATTCCTGAATTGAGGGTAGATGGCGCTGTTGTAGTTCAGTATGGAAATGTGTATATATGTTGTTTGACATACATTGATGAGTGTTGCAGTAAATCGTTGTTTTATTGGCTTTAAGTGTTTACAAATATTACTAGTCATAACATCATAGTTACAAATGTTTAAGCTAAGCCAAAATTGATGATATGTCGCTAGACATTTCAGGGTTGAACATAGACCTTTTGTTGCAAACACAATTTTTAGTCCAGATAATTATTTAACACAATATCGGCCTTATTTGTGTTAGTTTAATCAACGCCCCGAATTGTTACAAAAACATGGCAATTTGCGTTGACTCCAGAGAAAGAAATATTGCAGAGACCGTAGAAATGGGTGTGTGTTATCCTATGATGGATCGTGCAGTAAGTAAGAGAACCATGTCACGACCTGGTTTCTATAGGCGGTTGCGAAGTGAATGGCCCGTGACAAAGGCCCGGTGTACTCGTGCATGTCAACACATAAAGAAAACAAACAAGAATAAACAGTAGGGATTCTACTCAGAATCCCGTTTAACAAGTAATTAACAACAAAAGTGATGTACCCGCTGGAAACAGAAACTAGTAACACAAAATGTCCATCGACAGAAGGTAGCTACAATAAGTAATGAAGTAAAGTCTGGTAACTCAACAACAAATGATCGAGTCTCTTGATACCCTGCTAAATACGAGCTCAGCCTTCAATAGGAGATCCGATTACGGACGTCCGCTATGAGATGAATACAACTGGATTCGTATCCGTAACCCGCGGCGTATCACATAACGTTAGGACGAACCGGGTTAATCCACATCAGTAGGCCTACATCACGAAGGCGAACGAAAGAACGTAGGAGATGTTCGTGCAGCGTGAACGAAACTTGAAGCGAACAAGTTGCGCGCGACAATCGTGGCAGGTATCTGCAGCGCCAACGCCGACGACGAAGAAACGCATCGCTCGTCACCGGAAGTCGAAGCTCGGCATCAACGGAAATAATACCGACAAAAAAGAAACGAGTCGTTCGAACGGAAGTCGCTATGATCGAAGACGGTGTAGAAACGAGTATCATCAACGGGGGCGAAATACATGAGTGCGCAGAATAATGAAGCAGCCATATTCATTCCGAAACAGAAATATACAACAGTTTAGACATGCTTTCGTATAATCGATGAACAATAAAGCGCCTATACATATCTGCTGACACCATACATTTTGTACCAACGATACCCCAACCATCAACCAATGTTGCCCCAACCATCAGCCAACGTTGCCCCAATCATCCGCCAAACCTGCCCAACCATCAGCCAACCTTGTCCCAACCATCAGCCAACGTTGCGCCAACCATCAGCCAACTTTGCCCCAACCAACAACCAACGTTGCCCCAACCATCCGCCAACGTTACTCCAACTATCAGCCAATGTTGTCCCAACCATCCGCCAACGTTACCCTAACCATATTCCAGTGTGTTCCCAACCTTCAAAAACGTATTTATAATAGAAATATAAATTTTATTTTAAATATGGTTCACAATGACTCAGACTCAGACGTGTTTTATTTGACATATAGTCTCATGTATGAACATTATAAAACAAAATTCAAGATAGGTCAGGGAGACTTCCATTAAGACATAAAATGTCGCCAACATAACAATTAGGAATAAGACAGCATGATTTATATTTCATAAAATAATTTTTATTGTAAGTGGAAAAACCATATAAGTTGTGAGTAAAACTTTTTTCATGGATACTATTTGGAGTATTGTTAACAGTCTGTATTATATTGTGTCTAGTGTACTTTGTTGCAAATGAATGTGTGGTTCTGGGAATTAACAGATTATTTCATCCACGTGTGTAGTATTGGTGAATTTCAAAGTTGTGTTAATTTATGTAACAATATGTTGTGATCAATGGTGTCAAATGCTTTCGATAAATCAATGTATGTTTAATGGAGTTGCTGCACTGATCAAGTTCTTGAACAATTCTATCTATTATTTCTAGAGTGGCTAGTTCTGTAGAATGTTTTTCTCTAAACCCGTATTGATTATCATAGTATAAATTATTGGAAAGAACGTGTTTGTGTATTTAGTTTAACATAACTCTTTAAAAAAATTATGAAATGGCTGGTAACATAGAAATTGGACGATAATTATAAAAAATGGTAACTTTAGCGATTTTTAATTTGTCGGAAAATATACCAGTAGCTATTGACTAATTAATATTTAGTGTGACCGTTTCATTAATTAAAATTTTTATTAGCTTTACTACTTTTGTTGATAGACAATCTTTCCCACAGCTACATTTTGGGTGTAAATTATCAATCATGCTCATAATTTAATTTTCTTTTATTGGTTCAAATTGGTTTGGTTTGAAAGTATGTAGACTTCGGCTTTTCAAATAATCTTTGACAGATTTATCTCTAGTATTGGTTATTTGACAGGCAAGGGTTGGCCCAATATTGGTGTAAAATTAGTTAAATTTATTGGCAATAATATGTTTGTCAATTACTATTTTGCCATCAAATTTAAAGTAGTCAGGAAAATGTTCTTTCTTTGGGGTTTTCTGAATAATTTATTTAATCATACACCACGTTTTTTAAACATACTTATTTCTTTCAAAACTGGATTGATAATATATTTGCTTAGCTAGTCAAATGTTTCTATTAAGAATTGCATTATATGTGTGAAGAGTTACATATTCTGCTGCATGTGTAGGAGTTTGTTTAATTCTTGAATACATTTTTCTCTAAACTTTATTGACCTGATGATGCCTTGTGTAATCCAACTTGACTTTCTGTGCTTGTGTTTATTATATTTAATGGTTTCATACGGCAATAAATTTGACACAAAAGAAATAAAATAACAACTAACAAATTATGGCTTCCCAATTACTAACCTATCACTAGTAGTAGAACACAACAGTTTTACAATTATTTCACAGATATAACCTGACTAATACACATTAAGTCCCTTACATTTGTGCATTCAACATAATACCCATGCATGGATGCACCTATGTTAACTATACTATGGCATACATGTGAACGTTAGACTAGTCCCAGTGTAGATAATAATGGTCATAGGTGAAGATGACCAAGCACCAAGATTTATATTCGGCCCTCGGCACAGCAGAAGGCATCCTGCAAAGGTCCTAATTAAGTGATACTGGTTTTGCTGACGATATTGTTCTACTGTCTAATACAATCAACCAAGCCCAGGGGCTACTGTACAGAGTTGAATCAGCGTGTAATTCAGTTGCCCTCTATCTCAACTCACCCAAAAACAAAGTATGTTGCATTCAGCATTGACAGCCCCCTCATCGAAACCATATCTGATCAGAGACCATCATATGGAGGTGAGCCCAATTTGAATGCCTAACTTATCCAAAACTACTCGTCTGAATTTGGGATAACAGTTTCCGAACTTTAAAAAGTTTTGCAGGACTGACACCAATGGGGAAGTATCATGAACAGCTTCCATCCTCCGGACAAATAGATGACATGATAAACCAAACATTAAACTGTACTTACAAATACACCACAAACACAACTTCCTTAACAATAACAACACATATACTGTTGGTGTCAACAGGATTGTCAAGATTACCAAATTTAGGTCCTACTACAGTAATACTGTTTTCATTGCTGAACCATAATTGTTTCAAAATTTTGGAAATATATATATGTCACTTTTAACAAATAACAGCTATTCTTTAATTAAGTTTTTAGGAGATGTAATCAGACATGGGGTCAATTCTGAATTGAAATAGAATTGATCTAAAAATTGTGTTAACTGGAATTGAACTGATAAAAATCAAAACAGATTGAATTGGAATTGAAGTCTGCAAAGTACACTGCTCCTCTCTGTTTGTTGCCAGATATAATAACAGTTGGAATAAATTGCAAATACATGTTTGTAAGCTTACGGTGATGCGTGTAATATAATATGGACCCCAGGTCTGGATGTAGTGTCAGTGTTGTACCAGTTCCTCCTCAAACTAAATGTGTTGCAGTTGTAACAGTTCCCTCCTGCTCTGTTGCCTCTGATGTCTTCCATCATTTCGGTGTGCATCAAATCGCAGCCATTGTTTCAGGGTGCACTCAACATCTCTGTTGTTTGTATCCCGAGTGCAGGCCGGGGTTCCGACGCACTGCACCTGTTGGAAATGTTAACATATTTAAAATATCTACCACGTTAAAGGCAAAAGCAGAGTAAGATGGTGAACAAAACTATGCATCCAACAATAGTGTATTTCTGTTCAATGTGGGATATATATTACATTTCCATAGAACAAATAAAATAAGCAAAATGCTAACACACTAACTAAACTCTATAAATTAAATACATGCTTCAGAATATGTTAAGCACATACTATAGAGTCAAATTTAGCTGTTGTTCTTCACCAACATCTCAAACATAATAATTTCTACAATTTCTCCAACCTCCACAGGCCCGTCAGGAGTGAATACAAAGGTTGCAAAATTGTCAGCAACATTGTTATGAAACCGCCTACGTTTTGACCAGTATGAAAACATTATTTCATAGAAGCATCCATTATAACTAAAATCTGCAGAAAAACACATATAAACATGTTTTGCTATGTTGAGTGACCATGCACTTTTACGCTAACGCGATCGAAGTCCGTATTATCGCTCGCCCAACAATAAACTCAATTAAAATACAATAACCTGTTTAAGTTGTTATATGGTACGTAATCTATTATGAAATACAACCTTCATGTGACAGTCACTATATGTTACTATAATAAAACATTACCTCAAATTGCTATCTACAAATAACGTTTTCTCTGCCTTGTACATTTAACGCAACGGTTTAACGTTATAAAAATTTGCCACCGAATGGGTGACTAAACAACCAATTCTCTTACATACCGCATTTCTGACATTCTTCTCCCACGCTGTATCGCTACGTATACGTGGTATCCCCGGTTGGCGAGTCGCTCTTCGGATTACATGATTAATCGTTTATTGAATGTCGTTGACAAAACGATGGGGAAGCGTTACCATGCAGATCGCGACGGCGACGACCACTTGACAACGGTACCCCAACCAATGAGCATATACAAGATTCTTCGCTAGATGTCGCTACGATGTTTTAATAGTTGGCGTAACATAGGCGTGACGTCGCCGCGTTGCCGTCTGCCCACTACAAGTTTCCACGGTTGGCCCAACGTTGACATTAAGTCAACAGGCAGACCGCGACCGTGGCGAGCTTATTACAATGTTGGCCCAACCAAGCTGTGCTAGCTGGGAAAGCGTTATTTTGTTGTAATTCAAATTACCATTAAAATTAGCTGCGGGAGGTCCCGAAAACAGTTTTTTTATAAGCCATCTATTGTCCCGGAGGTGCGACTAACTGCATTGTCAATAACACAATGATTGCAGCTGCAGCCGCTTTGCCGAAAACAACACTTGATATCTTTCAATATTATTGTATGACATCACAAGTTCGTTTACACATGCCATCATACTATGCAACTCTAGTAGATTACAACCATAATAGATTTGTTATACATCGTACGAAAATTGCCAGTTCTCGTTAGCCATTCGTTAGATGGCGGCACCATATAAATAAACTAATTACACAACCCCATAAAACACTTTCTGCCAAACCAAACTAATTCACGATGGCATGTAGTCCATTTGAACTACTGGAATTAAGCCTTTAACGTTTGTCTAATCTAACACGATGCGCTGCTATGATACCATGATTGTATTATTTACTCACCTAGGTCAACAGAAACATTTCGTTAGATGAACTACAACAGATCCATCTATCGTCAAATCGTGAAGAAATTGCGCGTGGACAAAGTATGTCTACAATGTGCCGCACTTAATACCATACATGTATTATCAACTGGGCGATATGCTTTAAATACAGTTGTCATATCTGCACTGTTTCTCGTCCTATATGTGTATGCAATGTTTATCGATTCGAAGAAAATGTATGATAAATAACAATATGGATATAGATTATAAACTGTTTTAGGGCCAAAATGCACGCCGACCAAAGCTTGGTTTGGAAATCCAGGTGCTACTAAGACCTTACCGAATTTCTGCAAACAGTCGTACCAATACGTCCTGAAGGGAGACTTCAATGGCGACCGTCGGATGGACATTCTGTGTCATGATTCAAACTCAGGGAAGAAATGGATTTATTATGGATCTAATAGTGGTTACTCCGGTGTCGGCTGGCAAAAAAATATGGGATGGTGTACCCATTCTGGAGCCTCTCTATACATCGGAGACTTTAACGGAGATTCTAGAGACGATATGCTTTGTCACGACACGGAAGGCCTAGTGTTTATCGCGTACGCCAGAAATGGCGGATACTTTATTGGCACCGATTTTTATAAATACATGCGGTTCTGCACGTGTCAGGCATGCAAACTCTTTATCGGCGACTTCAACGGGGACGGTAGATCTGACATGTTATGCCACGACGGTAGAGGAGGCGAGAAGTGGATAGCTTATGCGACAGCAAGCGGCACCTTCCCAAAAGGTTCAATCTGGCACAAGGACATGAATTGGTGCTACAACTGGGGCGGCAAATTGTACGTTGGCGACTTCAACGGTGACCGCAGAGACGACATGATATGCTACGACACCGTCACTCATACGGGTAACATGTTCACTGCTTACGCAAAGCGTGGCGGATGGTTCCATAAAACCGATAACACCGACAACATGGGTTGGTGTCTCGCCAGAGGCTGCTCGCTGTCCGTTGCTTCAGCCAGCAAAGACCGGAGAGACGACCTGGTGTGTCACTGCAAGAATCCATCCTCGGAGCCAATCAGAGTTCGCTTTCCTTACTACGGTGGCGGCTTCGAAGTTTTCCGCCAGTGGAGGCGATCCAGCTCTTGGTGTAACAAGTCGACGGAGATGCTGCTTGTCGGTCGACTCAAACCTGGTCACTGCGGCAGTTTGGTTTGCATCGACAAAGCCACTGGAAAATATTCGATTGCGTTTTCCTAAACACGGTCCAATGGTTAATGTATCACCAGGTAGTTTATCCTTTCACTTAAATTTCGATTCAATGATCCTGTTCAGTAGATTGATGTGTGCTTAATTATGATGACTACTGATGATTGATACTGAGCATGCTATACCTATATTGCTTTCCGACGGCGATCTCCTTATCACGGTCAAGATAACAAGCTATCGCTAGAGAGTGTATATTTCGCTTTCAATTAGTCTTTGTTGAAAAGATAACTAACTTCTTAATTATTGGTATCGGTAATTATGCTAAACATAATTATTATTGTGTTGATTAATATATAGCAACATAAAATGATGCAACATGGTATGGTTCAGTATGATATATGGTTATATATATTTTAATAATGCTTTGCTAATAAATATCGTTAATGTTTTGGTTACTAAAGCATAGATGGAAACAATAGTGTGTTATACCCCGTGTTGAAATATATAAAGCCTAAGGCGTAAAAACGCATACAATGCAATGCCTGTTAATAGTGTAACATTAAATAACGCATCACAGTATTCTTTGGTTTGGTCTTTGTTTGGTGTAAATGTGCTTGGATTGCGATTGGACACGATCGAAGCATCATGCTTCGTGTGTTCGTGTGTTCAGTATTTACGCATTTTCATGCTCTTTTGTTTCAATGCCTTCTTTGTTTATGTCGATGGACTCCGCATTAAACACTAATGCGGACTCCATCGACGTAAACAAAAAAGGCATTGAAACAAAAGAGCATGCAAATGCGTAAATACTGAACACACGAAGCACTGTCAATCTACTCTGAAGCATCAGAGTGACACGCGGGCGAAACGTGCTGTTTATGAAGAAAAGCGTAATGCAATGGAAAGACGGAACCGTGAATGGGGCATCAGTTTGTTTGGTGTCAAGGAAAGTAAGAACGAAATATTATTGTTTGCTGACGATACTATGTTCATTAGTTATTAATGGCATTGCTTGTGAGGCTAAGGGTATATTAGAGTCGCTCACTGTCTGGTTCCGATACAACCAACTAACAAAGTACTTGAGTAAAACTTGCTACACAATATTCGGTAGACATATGTATGGTACAAGTGTACCATTATTGCTACAGGATAAACAAACTAAAAGTTATCCGGTGTATTTCTTCATATCGCCTTGTTTATCAGCGCAGATATGGTAAGGCAATTATATTATGCCTATGTATTTCCCCATATTAGTTATTGGATTGAATTATACGGGTCAGCGTGTAAAACAAACTACCAGTGGACATAAAAAATCGAAATCGTTAAAAAATTCTAAGTAAAAAACCAGAACATTTATAATTGGTACTGAATAATTAATAATGGAAATGCTCTGCCATATCTGCTTTGATAAAATTAACCATATTCGGCAAAGAATAATTCATGCATAATAATTATTGTTGAAACATTACAGGCCCTTACACACGTAGTTGATGCCATCGAAATGATGAGTATTACCTTCATGTAACAATTTGTATTTGTGAGAATACTAGTTTGATGTAATAATAATTTTATTCTCCTCAACACCTCACCTTTATTGTTTTTGTTTTGGCTTATATTGTACCTGATGGTGATGAGGATGAATTTACTTACTTACTTACTTACTTGTTAATCATCGCTATGGTTATTCTTTGGTTTAATTGTGTTTAATCATGCATAAATGTGTGTTGATATCCCGATTTGCTTTGCCAATAAAATATGAATCGAACTGCTATTTATAGAGCTGGTCTCTGTTTTTTATAATGTTATAATTATGAATGTATGTTCGGAATACACCCGCCAACATGTGTGTGTGTGTGTGTGTGTGTGTGTGTGTGTGTGTGTGTGTGTGTGTGTGTGTGTGTGTGTGTGTGTGTGTGTGTGTGTGTGTGTGTGTGTGTGTGTGTGTGTGTGTGTGTGTGTGTGTGTGTGTGTGTGTGTGTGTGTGTGTGTGTGTGTGTGTGTGTGTGTGTGTGTGTGTGTGTGTGTGTGTGTGTGTGTGTGTGTGTTGCAATTATCGACCAAATCTTTGTATTTTCATTTTAAATCGATGCTGACACCCGGCATAACTGGCACTTGCACGATTATGCACGAACATATTCAATTCGTCAATTCGACATTAGTAGTGACCTGACACATACATGTGTGATCGACTAACACACAGCTAGATGACAAACGAACGGCATTAACCCAGGTATTTATAACATGGTTGTCAGTCATACTTCGCCAACCATCCAATACCCAGTTAACCAGGACCTGTGCTAATCACTACCAATTGTAAAAACACGATGAAGGTGCCAGGGTGGTATCAGTCGTGCTCCCGAACGTCATGCTGCATACGATGGATGCCAGTCTTGCTGCAACATCCACCGCCTACAGCAATAGCTAGGTAATATGTAACAATTATACAACTATTCATGGGTATATAACTATTCATGATTAAGAAGAATTTTGCAGTAGACAATAGACAAAGTAGACATGCTGCTGCACACGATGGGCGCCAGTCATACCGCATCGTCGACCGCTTACAGCAACAGTCCATTCCATACATAACTGCAATATAATATATGCAATATATATATATATATATATGTATATATATATATATATATATATATATATATATATATATATATATATATATATATATATATATATATATATATATATATGTATATATGTATATATATATATATATATATATATATATATATATATATATATATATATATATATATATATGTATATATATATATATATATATATATATATATATATATATATATATATATATATATGTATATATATATATATATTGCATATATTATATTGCAGTTATGTATGGAATGGACTGTTGCTGTAAGCGGTCGACGATGCGGTATGACTGGCGCCCATCGTGTGCAGCAGCATGTCTACTTTGTCTATTGTCTACTGCAAAATTCTTCTTAATCATGAATAGTTATATACCCATGAATAGTTGTATAAAGAAATCATTTGTGTGTGTATATATATATATATACATATATATATATTTATATATATGAATATGTATATATATATATATGTATATATATATATATATATATATATATATATATATATATATATATATATATATGTATATATGTATATATATATATATATATATATATATATATATATATATATATATATATATATATATATATATATATATATATATGTATATATATATATATATATATATATATACATATATATATATATATATACATATTCATATATATAAATATATATATATGTATATATATATATACACACACAAATGATTTCTTGCGATATTTGCAGAATTAGGCATATTTCTGCATATGATGAATGCCAGTCATGCTGTAACCCCCTGTAGATTTCTGTAGATTTCTATCTGCCCACTGATTGGATCTAGGTTTCACTCATTCCCATATCAGCTGCTGTGGTAGCCGCACGAATTCTAAAACTGTGCGCCTTATATTTAGTTGGGTCCAAGCCAGCCCACTGCAAAGCTTTACCTAAGTATTGACAAAAGTAATTTCGGGATACAGGGGATGCATTAGCAAAAGCAAACAGTGGTCCGTTAAATGGACCCCGAATTTTCAAGGATTGAGACAGAGCTAGTACTGGACAGTATCCATCATTAGTCTGTGATACTAATAAAGTGACTGGTCGCCCAGAAGTGTTGTGTTTAAAGTGTGACATGACTAATAAAATACCTGTGTTAGAAATGGTCATGTCGCCTAACTGTACGATGGATTCACCCATTGAACGAGAATGAACGGTAGTTTCCCCTATTCGCAGACATGCATGAAACGCCAATAAAAACTTACTTTGCAACATATTACGACAATAAATTGTGTTGCATCGACAATTTAATGAAGGGTAGTAGGGCTAATTGGGAGACGTGTGGCGGATTTACGTGATAGCTTCTGCGCTCCAGCTAGTAATGTTTTATAAAAAAAAACTGGGTTGGATAAGCTTTACCCAAAATGTATGAATGTATGAGGGCAGATATATATATGTTATCAAATACGCTGGGGCATAATGCCTAGAGTATAGACTGGCTATAAAGGCCGCCAGAACACATACTGAAGCAGGCAAAAATTGATAGGTTAGAAAAAGCATCTTACTAAAATCTACACACGTTAAAATTGCCCTTCTGTTTGCCTGTTTTGTGCCGTCTGATATGGCTGCATTGAGAAGATGGATCATCACTGGTGCCAAGGCAGCAATGTCGCTGGCATTTCTATTGGCAGCAGTTGAAGCTATGGCGCCATCTGTCGTGCTGCACCCTCCTGAAATCGCGAACGTTTGTCAACAATGACATTGGTCTTCCCTGGAAATCGCGAACGTTTGTCAACAATGACATTGGTCTTCTGAGACAGAAGTGAGCAGAGGTGGTGAGAATGATGAGAGCAGAGGTGGTGAGACCGAGGAGAGCAGAGGTGGTGAGACCGAGGAGAGCAGAGGTGGTGAGACCGAGGAGAACAAGGAGAGCAGTGGCAATGTGAGGGAGAAAGCTGGTAAGAAGAAGAAAGATGACAGAAGGCAGAGAATGCAACAAAAGAGAGGTAAGCGGGTGAGTGGAGAAGGATTGCCAGGTGGTAAGACAGTAAAGGTTGATGATATGAGAGAAAGGGGGCATACTAGTAGTGTGCAACAGGAAAGGAGCTTTGCTGATGTAGTATCACAGGGGAAAGCGAGGAAAGCCCGGGTATTTATGGGGGATTCCATCATTAGGAAAGTGGATAAAATTGTAAATAGAGGAGATGACATAACAGTATGCCTACCAGGGGCAAAAGTAGAGGATATAGCAGAGAAGGCAGGACAGGTCATGGGTGGTGGCACGGGAGGTGCTGTTCTCGTGCATGTGGGAACGAATAATGCAGATAAGGAGGGAACGTCAGCCATCATTGGTAAGTACAGGAGGTTGATCAAGACACTTATAGAGGCACGAGTTGGGCAGATCGTATTGTCGGGGATATTACCAATAATGGGAGGCAGGGGTGAGGAATATAGGAACTGTAGAAGGATGGCGATCAACACACAGGTACAGAAGGTATGTATGGAGGAGGGAGTAGGCTTCGTAGACATGTGGTTAAACTTTGTGGGAAGAGGTGACTTTTTCATGAGAGATGGACTTCATCTGACAGGGAAGGGCGCTGCAGTTCTTGCGTGTGAGTTTGTCAGAGTTGTCGACGAGGGCACAGGTGCCATAGATTATTTAAACTAGATGCGCAGGGGGAACTGACAGAGAAAACTCAAAGGAGTACTACTACAAATACACATCCAAAGAAATGTTCACCAATAATTTCAGACAATGAACTTAAATGTGTATGCTTAAATGCCAGGAGCATAGTAAATAAAAAAGTGAGTTAGACATTATGGTAGCAGATATTGATCCTCATGTAATAGGCATCACAGAATCATGGGCAAATGAAGATATAGTAGATGCTGAGTTAGCACTGACAGGCTATGTAATGTTTAGGAAGGATAGACGAGAAAGAAGGGGAGGTGGAGTAATTTTGTATATTAAAGAATCTATCCAAGCATATGAAATTACACTGAAAAGTGAAGCAGATAGTGTGGAAGCAATTTGGTGTAACATAGTTACCAGGAACTCAACATTAACAATAGGAGTAGTTTATCGTAGTCCTAACATAGGACAAGAGGAAGATGTAAAATTACAAAAGGCGATAAGGGAGGTGAGCAAGGGAGAATGTGTTATAATGGGTGATTTTAACCATGGCCATATACAATGGGAATCATTAGAGAGTGCTGGAGGTGACAACCATCAGTTTCTACTTCTAACACAGGATTGTTTCCTTACTCAACATGTCTTGGAACCAACCAGAGGTGGGAATGTGTTAGATTTAATTTTGTCTTCTCAAAATGAATTAGTTGACAATGTTAAAGTACACGAACCTTTGGGTTCAAGTGACCATAACCAAATCCATTTTAATATAAAAGTAAAAACAGGGAATACATATAAAAAACAATGGAGGAGGAACTTCAACAAAGGCAAATATAAAGTGATGAGAACATATCTAGCAAATATGGATTGGAATAACTTGCTGAAGAACAAGACAGCAACAGAATGCTGGACTTGTTTAAAATATGAGATTGAGGGCATTATTGAGAAATTTATTCCATTAAGAAAACAAGGGAAAAGATCCAGGAAAAAACTCACAAACAGATGCTGTGGAAGGTCTATAAACACACTGGAAATGTAGAAGACTACACAAACTATAAAGAGGCACTTAACCTAGCTACAACTGAAATTAGAAAATCTAAAAGAACCTTTGAACAAAAATTGGCAGGTAATATAAAAAATGACAGCAAGAGTTTCTATGCTTATGTAAGGAGTAAACAGAAAGTTCGAGATATGGTCGGACCACTGGAAAACAACAGTGAAAACATAATTTCAGATGGGTTCCAAATGGCAGAGGTCCTGAATGAGTATTTTAGCTCAGTTTTTACCACAGAAGATATCAGCTCACTTCCAGTTCCATTGACTAAATTTGAGGGCAATAAATCAGAACATTTAGGGCAGTTATTTGTAACTCCTGAAATGATAGCAAAGAAAATTAAGAAGATGAAAGATAATAAATCACCTGGAGTTGATGGGATACCACCAACACTGCTAAAGGAAATTGTTGATCAAATTAGTACACCACTTGCAAACTTATTTAACCAAAACTGCTAAAGGAAATTGTTGATCAAATTAGTACACCACTTGCAAACTTATTTAACTTGTCACTGGAAGAAGGAATAGTTCCTTCAGAATGGAAAGAAGCATTAATGTTGTTCGGCTACAACAAGGTAAACGATTTGAATCCTTTATGTTAAGACGCTGTTGTCATTCGCAATTGTTACATAATAAAGCAACATAGTTACGCAGAATGTTTTAAATTTAACAGTAAACCGTATATTCTTCCATGTCCTCTCGTTCACGTCAACCCGTTGGTTTGATACTGTTAGTTTTCGAGTATGCATATTTACTCTAAACGTGAATATAACAATTTGTTTTTAAATGTAGCCACTTTAGATATATTGTCGTCGCTGTCGGAAAAGTTTTCAAGGTTGCTTGTACCAGAAATGCGTTGCCGGGCAACTGCCGTTTTTGCGGCAGTCCGCCTTATGACGTCATCAACCGCTAGGTAGCACCACTAGCTCTGGTAGCACTTTCAACTTGGCCTTACAAGTTCGAAAGTTTTCGTTATATTTCAACAATAAGTTGTTTATTTTCAGCAAAAAAACCTTGCTATCCGACATATTTAATAGAAACAATGATTTTACAAACAAAGAAGGTTTATTTTCAAATTTGTTTTAATCAACCAGCCCTCAGTTTGGGCAGAAGAAAATTACACTGCTTGCGCAATTTATTATAAAAGAAAAATCATATGCAGGTACAGTGTCTCCTCTTAAAACGGTAACGCTGAATTTCGTCATCTTTTCAATCATTAATGTACAAATAGGCCTACTATGTTTGCCAGTTAAGAACATTTCAGGTTGATATTGTATGGACTTTCGTTAATATTGGCTAAACTTCAGAGGGTGTGCGCTTGTTACTTGCATCAAATCTGAAACAAAACGTATTCATTATTTTTATTTTGATACTATGACAACTTTTTAAAACCAGAGAAAAAAATTTAAATTAATAATTTATGCTCCTACGTGAATGTGAGGCATCATGCGCCGTCAGCACTGACCGCGCGCGAGAGGAGAGAGCGGTGTGCGTCCTTTGGTGCATCAAGTTGCACATTGTGTGGGGAGAAGTGAGGAGCGAGTAACGCCTGCCAAGTGTTTACGTTCGGTCTCGGAAGACACGAAGAAGTGCGTCCTGAATGTCGGATAATACCCTTTGTCCGAGAAGGCGATGGGGAGAATCGATGTGGGAAGGGATGTTGTACAGTGTAATGGCGGATGAACTGTTGTGATACGTGTTCTGTGTGAATATCACTGCTTGGCGTTGCAATTTGTGTTACGAAAATATACGACTTCTTTGAAATGTGAAGAGGATAACCTGATCGATTTGCTAAGATAGATATGCCTATATTTGTTTGTAACCAAATGTAATTACAAGAATCGTCTTCGCTAATGATCCTATCGTATGTGACGGTGTTGTTTTCTTTGGTGACCCTTTCATAAATTACTATGTGGTCTTCGTTGGTGACTATTGTAAGTGACTCTTTCATCTTCTTTGTTGACTAAATCGTAAGTAGCAATGACGTTTTCGTTAGTGACCCTATCGGAAGTGACTCTCTGTCGTCAGTTACGCATTACGTCGATATCGTTGTAGGACAACGTCGATGTCACCACTGTCACTAACGACATCAACGGCGTTGCCAAAGTTGTCGATGTTGTCTTATCGCCATTGCTGTCTCCACTGTTGGCACGGCTGATGTCATTACTGTGGCAAGTATCGTCGCCGCTATCATCTGTGTCATCATCGGCGTCGTCGTCGTCGCCGCCGCCGTCGTCGTCGGCGGCGGCGTCATCGTCGTCGCGTTGTCTCCGCTCACCGCGCCATCTTCCCCGGCGTGCTGTCCCACTGCTCCACGAAGGTCTGACATGGTGCGGTGAAGTCGGTCGACGGAGACTTCCCGGAAGGATGGTTGTCAAGGAACTGACCCTCGACCCTACAATTAAAAATATATTTCTAATTGGGTTCTGTCTACTACGTCACGTAGAACGGAATGCGCCGTTACGACGAAGACGGAATCACTGCTTATCCGAGCGGAACAGAATAACAGGTTCCTATCCGGGTGACCCATATCTACAATCTATACAGTGAGTCTGTCAGAGAGCCACGCGTTCATCAGAGGACAATACGAAACACTTGACGATCGCCATCGTGAGATTTCAACACTCATATCATGATATTCTATGTAACACGTAACGCTCACAAGATGTCGTAACACACGATGTTACACTCGCGTGATGTAGTAACACACGATATGTCTGGCCTGGGCAAGATAGCAGCTTTCCTTTGGGTCATCAACGATGTCACATCAGTAAACAGTTCGACCCGGGATGAGAGTCGCGGCGTTGATAGATTCGCCGTTATCTGGACCCAACACAATTTATTAAAAAAATGCATCAAGTTTTTTCTGTATACCTACATAGCCTGAGGAAATAATTAGCATAGTAAAAAAAGCAAATTCAAGGAAATCAAGTGGATTCGACAATGTTGATCAGTACATTATTAAACAAGTTATACCACAAATTGCAAATCAACTTGACCACATTTTCAATAATTCACTTATGACTGGCATTGTGCCCAGCAAATTAAAAATAGCAAAGGTTATCCCCTTGTATAAAAGTGAAAACCCGGAACTATTATAAAATTATAGGCCTATTTCTATCCTTCCATGCCTCTCAAAAATACGCCTAATGTACAATAGGCTTTAAAAAAATTTAATAGAACACAACATAATATAAAAAGAACAATACAGATTTAGGAAAACTATTCTACGTATAATTTTTATGGTACTGATTGATTTTGTTTATAATATAGGTGTTTTTCTTGATCTCTCCAAAAGGCTTTCGATACAATAGATCATAACATTTTAATAAATAAACTTCAATGCTACCGTATAAGAAGTACTGCCTGCAACTGGTTTAAAAGCTATCTTAATAACAGAAGACAGTACGTATCGTATAACAAAGCAGACTCAAAATATATGACAATTACATGTGGAGTTCCACAAGGATCTATATTAGGCCCATTACTCTTTATTTTATATATAAATGATATTGAAAATGTATCAGATATCCTAAATCCTATACTGTTTGCAAATGACACAAGTCTCTTTCATGCTCATACATGCTTCAACACTCTCATCGAAGAGGTAAACATAGAAATACAAAAAATCTCAACATGGTACCATACTAATAAACTTTCCTTAAACACCAACAAGTCAAATTTTATTATATTCACACCAAAAGGAAAAAATACAACATCAACAGTGCCTTAATACAAGTAGATGGAAACAAAATAAAACATGTCAAAATTCACCAAATTCCTAGGGATATTTATAAATGAGCACTTAAGTTGGACAACACATATTGACAACCCATCAAAACAAGTAGCACGGAATGTGGGAATGCTTCACAAATCAAAACATTTTGTCCCTATGTATATAATGAGAACTATGTATTGTTCATTGGTCTTATCACATTTACAATATTGCACTCTATTATGGGAAAATTCATATTGTACAAACTTAAACAAACTAAGAATACTACAGAAGAAAGCTATTAGGATAATCACAAATTATCATTACATCGCACACACTGATCCTCTATTCTCAAAGTTAAAACTGTTAAAATTGGATGATCTATATAAACATCAACTATGTATTTTTATGTATAAAGCAGCAAATAACAAACTCCCAGATGCTATGTCATCAATGCTTACGAAATACAATATCCACAAACATTATCTAAGAAACCAAAATAGCTATTATATCCAAAACATAAGAATAAACAGCAGGAAATGTACAATAAATTATTCAGGACCAGTATTCTGGAATGCATTACCTAGTAAATTAAAGCAGCTTGTTTCCATTAACCAATTTAAAAATAAACTGAAAGAACTGTTACTCTGTAAATACCAATGACTTTACAGTAAACACTGCAAATAAGAAATTTTTTATTTGTACAAAATGTACTCTATATCTACATTTATTTTCACATGGTGGAGAAGACAATGTGTTACATGATTATGTAATGTAGTCAGGATAATGTATTGCTCACATTTAATGAATACATGTGTAGTTAGTGTATTATTTGTTCAAATAATTCTAAGTACAAATTATATGTTGATATTTAAGCAACATTTTTGAGACTCAATTTGTATTTGTATAACATATACTCTACACCTACCTTTATTTTAACATGGCAGAGAAAACCATGAATTGATGTTCGTGTAGTATTTAATGTATTCATGGTTCCTGCATTATTTAATGTGTTCATGTTCACATTGTATTCATGTGCAATAATTAGTTAGGTTATTAGTGTAGTATTTGGTAATAACATTCTAATTACAATTTGTATGTACATATTTAAGCATTTTTTATTTTTTTTACATTATATTGCATTTCACTTGCAATGATGTTGCTTAGTATGTGTTTTTGGCTTAAGCCTAAGGACACAAAATTTTTTTTAAATTTATTTCTGGGTGGTCCTCGTCATAAGCCCCGCGGGGTTTCTAGAGGATCTCCTTGGTTGCTCTGCTATTTGTATAATCTGTGACTGAAATCATATCGTAAGTATGTTAAAATGTATGTGTAGTTATTCATAAAGTTATTCATTTATTCATTCATTCATTCATTCATTCATTCATTACAAACGCCGCCGTTCAAGCATATGTTCTTATAGGTTCCGTTGTTCAAGCAGGGGTTATGACATGGGCGTCTCTCATAATTACTTGGTCGCATCATCATTTTACTTCCTTTTAACGTTGCGTAGCATTTACAACCATGTATGACTATGAAACCTTTACCGTGGTTTCGCTCGGTTTGCGCGTCCCATTCAGTAATATTCCCAGACAGTCATGGCTGTGATGGAACCAGAATCCCGTTACTATTTTTACGCAATATGGTCCTGAACTGTCGCTGTGCCGACCTAACGTTGAGAACGCCTCGCCTCTGTGAAGACTCCGAATCGAAGAATTTCCGGCAGTATTGGTGACTGCACTAGCCGAAAACCTGACCAAAGGAAATCCTGTAGTAATCCGAGTCTGGTCAAAGTAAGAAGTTTCGACCCATCATAGTCATAGCCTTCAGTCCATATTTGAAAGGGGCTACCTTGTATGCTAAAATGTCATTATTTGAGCCGTATCCCATCCCACTGACCAAGTTGGGAATGGTAGAACAAGAAGTAGAGAAGATGCGAGAAATGGGTGTGATCGAGCTGTCAATATCACCTTATTTCTTTCCCCTTCTGTTGGTTAAGATTCCACGTTTATGCCGGTCATTGACTTTCGACCTTTGAATAAAGTGACGGTTTTTTATGTGGAACCTAAGCAAAAAGCCGAAATCATCTTCGACAATGTGGGGCAAGATTAATATCTATAAAAAATCGATTTCTGCAAAGGATATTGGCAATTACTCATCAAACAGAAAGATCAGGAGAAAAAGAAAACCGCTTTTGCGCTCCCCCGGGTTTGTTTCATTCCCGCGTTATGTCACGTGGTCTTGTAAACGCAAGGCTTCGTATGGCCGCTTGATGAGAATGGTGCTAGACGGGCTAGACCAAGTTGACAATTGTGTCGATGTCGTGTTAGTTTACACAGATACGTGGGCGGAGCATTTGGCGATTGTTCGGGCATTGTTCGTTCTGGTCAGGCTTTGTTCGTTCTAGTCAGGCTTTGTTCGTTCTGGTCAGGCTGTGTTCTTTCTAGTCAGGCAAGCCGATCTCACAATTAAACCGACGAAGTGTTACCTCGGATATGAGTATCTCGGTTTTGAAGTAAAGAATCAGGAGGATACAATGAATCGCATGAGGAATGCTCCCATTCCTACCACCAAGATACAGGCAAGATCCTTCCTAGGTCTGGCAGTCTATTACTGTAAATTTGTAGATGGGTATTCCAAGATCGCGACACCATTGACCGATCTCACGAGGGCGAAACAGCCTCGTGAGATCGGTCTTAATAAGGTGAGTTGGAGTGAGAAGGCGAACAAATCGTTCAACCACCTAAAACAGGCCCCATATAAAGCACTCATTCTTAAGTTGCCCGACATGAATAAGCCTTTTATTTTACGCACATATGCGTCTGATACAGGACTGGCAGCGCTGTTGCTCCAGGCAGGGAACGGAACGTTATTTCCCGTAGCTTTCGATCACAACAAACTTTCCCCCAGCCAAAGACGGTACTCCGTAGTGTGATCAAAGATATTAAGTGTACCGTGAATTACTTACTAATTTGAGTTGTGTGTCACGCCATATTGTATACAGAGTGGCATTATGTGATTAGTTGAAAGAATTATGATGTTATGAGTGTAAATAACTTTTTAGTGGAAGGTAATTTAGCATTTCTGCTATTTTGTTAATATTTCCTGCTTTTTTATTTCTTATTTAAAACTTTCAAGTATGAAGGAATGCATCAGTCTTTGTTAGAACCGAATAGTATTATGTAATTTGTCTCGGCGAGCAGATTAGGGTGAAAGAAGAGTGGACACAGAAGGGTCGTATAGCCCAGGTGGGCCCCCGGATGTCCGGCGAAGGACACGTGTGAGTTAACCACGTGTAAGGTATACCTTTGAGCGAGGAGGTACTCTCGATTGCCAAATAAACGTATATGCCAAATAACAGTATAGGGTGGCAAATCGGTCAAATTTAATAATAGTATAGTACAGTGCGAAAAAGTCACTTGTCTTTTTTAACGCCGAAGCAATGTTTTTCACTCGACGTGAAGCCAAGGGCAAGGCGTCCCTAGAAAACTACGCGGATCGCCGTGTATTTTGGTTTTCTGCCGAATATGCATAGGCTTTGTGCGTGTCCGCGCCACCGCAGATGTAGTAACCGAAATTTATATATATATATGCGTAAAACCGGGGAATTTCCCGTTTTTAAATGGACATTAAAGTTTTATTGAATTGAATACGCAAGCCCGTTTCAAGGGAAACCGTCCACCAGCTGGTTACAACTGGTTTGAGGCGCTGCGCACGGCGGCCATTTACGGTCGGTTTACGCAGTGATAATGGCGTTTTAACTAATAGTATACCATGTCGTGCTCCCGAGAACTAAGGATTCATCTAATCATGGAAATCTAACGGTCCAACGCTTCGGGATCAAAATCTAGGATCCTCAGAAGCACGGGATAATTCACGACAGTCGTTCGAAAGGATGAACATTTAGCCGTCAGAGGGAGCCACATGCAGTCCCAGTTGGGAACAAGTGATTTTAGCGCGAACGGTTAAACGCTCCAGGGATGATTGAATAGCGCTAGCAATAGGGAGTGAGAGAGATTGCTCTCCTAAAAATAATACCCTGCATAATTTGCCACGACTATCGGAGAATATAGGCTGGCACACATTTTTTTATTTAATAATTGTATAGTGCCAAATAAGGTGCGTATAGGGTGGCATTTTTCATCATATAAATACGCGTATAGGGACGTATAGGTATGAAACGTGAACAAAGTCTTAAAGGAGTCGCCCGACCCTATTTGTTTGTTTAATATATGCCATGTTTACTTACATCCATATACACCTGTATTGTTTAAAATTATAATTCAACATGGATATAATGTGTATTATGTGAAATGTATGATGGGTCAACTAATTTTTTTCTTCTTTTCTTCTTTCTGACTGAACACATATATATATACAGATACACACACTCACACACACACACACACACACACACACACACACACACACACACACACACACACACACACACACACACACACACACACACACACAAACACACACACACACACACACACACACACACACACACACACACACACACACACACACACACACACACACACACACACACACACACACACACACACACACACACACACACACACACACACACACACACACACACACACACACACACACACACATTGTACGTACAACTGTTTTGACTGATTTTATTAGCCGCCCCAGTTTACTTGTCAAGGGGCTTGATGCATCGGAAATTGTGAGTTTTAAGTGAACGCTCTGTGCTGTTATAAAACAAATACGACGAAATAAATCTAATCCAGTGGCATCAACTAAATTAAATATCTAGCTGAAATGGACTGCCAGTTTAGGAAAGGTAACAATCTGACCGTTCGCAAGTGATACGATGCCTGTATTATTCCACCGGAGGTCCGGATAGATCGGATAGATCCGGATAGATCGGGATACGTTGGACCGCTATACAAAAACTCATATTAGTTCCGATTCGCGCAGGCGATCGTGATTTCGGGAATGGAGTCGAGATCGGTGCGCTTGAAAAAACTACACCGACACTTAACTCTAGTTTTGTTGCCAAATGTACACAACCTCATTCGTTTTCTTCTTTTCTAGTCATGTATAATTATCCAGTACTGTTCAAAACCGCTATTAAAAATACCAAACTGTGTGCAATTGATACAAAATATACAAATAGCCAACACATACGTTAACAAGGCTGAATGTGTTTCGTAAATTTAATCGGTAGAGGGTCGACTCAATGGTCGACTTGGAGTATGATGGAGTGTTTGTGTGTGTGTGTGTGTGTGTGTGTGTGTGCGTGCGTGCGTGCGTGCGTGCGTGCGTGCGTGCGTGCGTGCGTGCGTGCGTGCGTGCGTGCGTGAAGTGCGTGCCTGCGTGCTTGAGTGCGTGCACATGAATGTATACATGCATACGTAGGCATATATGCGATCTCCCTCCCGCCGCACCGATCTCCCTCCCGCCGCACCGATCTCCCTCCCGCCGCACCGATCTCCCTCCCGCCGCACCGATCTCCCTCCCGCCGCACCGATCTCCCTTCCGCCGCACCGATCTTCCTCCCGCCGCACCGATCTCCCTCCCGCCGCACCGATCGCGCGGACGATCGTGATCGGGAAGGGAGTCGAGTTCGGTGTACTTGCAAAAACTACACCGACACATAATTACTCTTTTGTAGAAAAATTTATACAAACCCATTCGTTTTCTTCAGTAATAACCATGTATATCTAGTGCTTTTCAACAACGCTTTAAAAATAACTTGGCTCCAAACTGTGTGCAATAAAAAAATCTTCAATGGGAATGCACACCGGAAATAACCCCAATAGATAGTCAACACATATATAAATAAGCCTGAAATTTGTTTCGTCACTTAATCGGTAGAGGGCACCACTTGTATGGTCGACTTGGGGTATGAAGCAATGTGTGTGCGTGCGTGCGTGCGTGTGTGCGTGCGCATGAATGCATATGTACAAACGTTCGCCAAAACACTCTAGTCAAATATGTAAGAATGTCACCTTTCGTAATTTACTGAAATAATTAAAATATTTCTGAAGAAAACAGTTCCAATTCACATTTTATTAAAGCGCATTTGGATAAAATACAACATACATCCTTTCCCCTTACTGATGTATGACTAAACAATTAATCTCAAGAACATCCTAGCACTCTATAGCACCATTACTACGCATCGATAAGATACGTATCATGCCTTATACTTTACCCCTTTCACTACAAGTTATGACACTATTGCGTTATTCCAATTCTTGTTTTAATATTCGAAAACACTAGTGATATTTGTTAACAAAACATTCTTATATTAGCATGACCTTGACGAAAATGTGTTAAGTATTAACCAATACCCATAATTGAGCAGTTAGCGATATAATCAGTGGAACCAGTGTGTGAGCAAAACGTGAAATAATCTGGTGAGATATTGACCATTGGATCGTGTTTAAGAAAACGCAATCGAATATTTTCCAGTGGCTTTGTCGATACAGACTAAACTGCCGCAGTGACCAGGTTTGATTCGACCGACAAGCAGCATCTCCGTCGACTTGTTACACCAAGACCTGACTCGTCTCCACTGACGGAAAACTTCGAAGCCGCCACGGTAGTAAGGAAAGCGAACGCTGATTGGCTCCGATGATGGATTCCTGCAGTGACACACCAGGTCGTCTCTCCGGTCTTTGCTGGCTGTAGCAACGGACAACGAGCAGCCTCTGGCGAGACACCAGCCCATGTTGTCTGCTTCATCCGTGTTCACGAACGATCCGTCCCTCCTTGCGTAAGCTATGAACGTGTTGCCCTTTACTCTGACGTCATCATAGCAATACAGGTCGTCTCTGCGGTCTCCGTTGAAGTCGCCCACGAACAATTTGCCGGCCCAGGCGTAGCACCACCTCATGTACCTGTACCAGATGGCGGCATTCTGGAAGTTGCCGCTGACCGTAGCGTAGGCGATCCACTTCCGACCACGCCTACCGTCGTGGCACAACATGTCAGATTTACCGTCCCCGTTGAAGTCGCCGATGAATAGTTGACATCTACTGCAACTGCAGAACCCCATGGCTTTGTGCCACCCTGTGCGACTAAAGTGTCCATTACTGTTAGCGTACGCGATAAACACGTAACCACTCGTGTCGTGACAGAGCATGTCGTCTCTAGAATCACCGTTGAAGTCTCCGATGTAGAGAGAGGCTCCATTATGGGTGCACCATCCCATGTATCTTTTCCAGCCGATACTGGAATAACCCTGATTAGAGCCATAATAAATCCATTTCGTTCCTGAACGTGAATCATGACACATAATGTCCATCCGACCGTCGCCATTGAAGTCTCCCTTCAGTACGTATTGGTACGACTGTTTGCAGAAATTCGGTAAGGTCTTAGTAGCACCTGGGTTGCTAAACCAAGCCTTGGTCGACTCGCATCTCGGACCTATAACAGCAAAACGGCTTAACTCATACACAACCTCAACTTTTCCGGACCAGGGAGAATATCATTAACTTCTGATTAAAGCAAAACAACAGGCATAGTTTTGGGGCTATGCGCCAAACATAGTTAAAAATACACTAACCTTTTGCAACTACAATCAAAACTATTATGTATGTGGTTTACTTTGACGTTTTAGGAAATCGATGCACCTAGTGTTCCGCTGTGACGAGTTAAATGATCTCGACCGAAACCGAAAGGCCGACCTGTATACAGAGGAGTAATACAAACTCTCAATAAACCGAAAGGCCGACGGGTATACAGAGGAGTAATACAAACTCTCAATAAACCGAAAGGCCGACGGGTATACAGAGGAGTAATACAAACTCCCAATAAACCGAAAGGCCGACGGGTATACAGAGGAGTAATACAAACTTTCATTGAACCGAAAGGCCGACGGGTATACAGAGGAGTAATACAAACTCTCAATAAACCGAAAGGCCGACGGGTATACAGAGGAGTAATACAAACTTTCAATAAACCGAAAGGCCGACGGGTATACAGAGGAGTAATACAAACTCTCAATAAACCGAAAGGCCGACGGGTATACAGAGGAGTAATACAAACTTTCAATAAACCGAAAGGCCGACGGGTATACAGAGGAGTAATACAAACTCTCAATAAACCGAAAGGCCGACGGGTATACAGAGGAGTAATACAAACTTTCAATAAACCGAAAGGCCGACGGGTATACAGAGGAGTAATAAAAACTCTCAATAAACCGAAAGGCCGACGGGTATACAGAGGAGTAATACAAACTTTCAATAAACCGAAAGGCCGACGGGTATACAGAGGAGTAATACAAACTCTCAATAAACCGAAAGGCCGACGGGTATACAGAGGAGTAATACAAACTTTCAATAAACCGAAAGGCCGACGGGTATACAGAGGAGTAATACAAACTCTCAATAAACCGAAAGGCCGACGGGTATACAGAGGAGTAATACAAACTCTCAGTAAACCGAAAGGCCGACGGGTATACAGAGGAGTAATAAAGCGAGCTGCTTAGTCAGAAGGAATACATTTAATAAACAAAGACCAAAACATATTGCATACATTGAGCTTAGACATAAACAGTATGGTCATATACTATAGGCAAGTATACAACTAGGTGTTTACAAATAAATGTTCATGTTGTGAGCGAATATTGCCGGACTACATGCACTAAAGACTTAGGGTTATTTTATAATATGGCATGGCCCATGAAAATATGATGCTGTTTGTTCAACACAGGTTTCTTTTAAACCACTGAAGTGATATTCTTGATTGTAGTTGTGATCACGACTTTTTTACTTTAAACTAAGAAAACAACAACTTTATTTGCAGACTAACAATAATCGTTGTTAGTTTTAAAACTTCCCACAGCAGCCAAAAACGTTCAGCCCCGTATTTGTTCAAAGCAACCAACCAGCCAGCCAGCCAGCCAGCCAGCCAGCCAGCCAGCCAGCCAGCCAGCCAGCCAGCCAGCCAGCCAGCCAGCCAGCCAGCCAGCCAGCTGACCGTTGCTTTTTAATGCTGTCATCCAGCTAATTATAATCCTATTGGGTTCAAATCTCGAACAGAATGAGATTCGACAATGGGGCAACAGCGTGCCGTCGCCATTTTTGAATATACATTTTTTGCATCGTTTGTCATCAGTTTGAAAGTTTTCAAAACATATTGCCCGTGTGAAACTTCGCACTGCCCGAATGAACTTAACCTTAAAACAACCTGGTTGTGCTTATGTTCTAGTGAGTCTTGTAGGTGCGTAGGCCCACATCCACGAGTTTTGTTTCCCTTTAACAGTAAGTAGTACACAAAACGGATCAATTTGCACGATCAACATATGAATAACAGCCATCTAACTATACTGCACCCCACCCATGTAAATTGACTGCGTAAATACACAACATTTTACAAAACATTTGATCAGCTTACACCAAACATACATAATCAACTAATCCGTTACCAGATGTTCTCTTCAGACTTTCAAGATGTTATTTATTGGAATACAATTCTCCACTTTTCTGAATTATAAGCGGTTCCGATTCCACTGCGTTCAGTTATAAACATCTTAAACAGTTCCCTTATAATCTTGCATATCATGAAAGCATTTAGTCTTTAGTCTACCCAAACCATCGACTTACCGTTGAGCCCCGACTGAACAGCCGTGAGTTGCAGGAGCACAATGATGCTGAATACGATCACTTGCGTCATGGTTCTCTACAAGACAAATATTCAAAATAAAAACATAATCATACATAAATACATACATGTGACAGCGTATTGTGAAACATTTGCTTGACCTGGGTATCTCGTTCAAGCCGTTGTAGTCATTGTTTCCGACGAACATATTTAATAGTGTTCGTGGTTGTTAGCTGGCATGGCTTAATGAGCTAAATTTGTGAAAGTTGAGCTGTAGATGGTGTTATCAGACAATTGTGTCACGGATGTTCTTCAGCTAATCAGAGTGCATGCTGGTCATAGCAACACCTGCGTTCGTCATTACATATATTTTGAATTAACCCAGCCTTCAATGAAGCGATTATAAAATGTTGGTCCATCTATTTCTATGCACATCATGTTTATGATGTGATTACTTTTACTCGTGTGGTTTGCCGGACCAGTTGTTAGAACTAAATGGCCTAAATGTATGTTCTAGCACATATCATTGCACTGTTTGTTTGGAAACATAAGAAGATATTACTCAGTTTTAGCTACATGTTTATCACAGTCAACAACGCAAGACGGATTTGGGAAAAATTCAAGTTATAGGCCTTTGGTATATAACGTGTAGACGTCATATATAATGCTTAGCGGGTGTGCGGACATATAGCAACAATGTGTCGTACAATAAAACGTTACATTGACACGTCTTGCAAAGAGTCAATGTAAATAAACAAATCATAATATAACTTATCTGTTTAAAAAAAATTCAAGAAATATGGAGTGGTTATAAAGTGTAGCTGGTTAATTTAGTTTGTAAGTATAATGACGATGGGTACAACGTATACTTAGTTAGCTGTACACGTCAATGAACTAGTCAAACCTCTTCGACAGAACGATATCTAGCTTCAGCACGATATAAAATAACTTATTGTATTCCATATATTAATTGTCAAAACATAATTTCAGTTGGCTTCTGTATGGTAAAATGTAATATACTAGGTGCTGCCTCTATTGAAATACCAGAACATGCCGAAAAGGAACAAATAATTTGCTGTTTAAATGTTTGTACTTACCCCGAAGTTGAATGCTACACTTCTGCTGCCGTGCTCTGTTGCGATTTGAACATTTCATGAAAATGTGCCGAATTTATACTCTCTTCACCATTGTTCTGAAACGTATAAATCTCCAAACGAGGCAATTCACCTCGGCCAAGGTAGTCACGTACTTAATGAATACGTGCTTATTTACATGTTACGGCAAAGTTTTCTCACCCGGAACGTACGTATTCATTAATCGCTGTCGACGTCTCGGTCATGGCCAACACGCTCGTCCGTGTCTCACAACTGCCACTGACGTTCGGTGGGAGTGAGTGCATTTATGCCAATATAATTGGCATAAAAGATATACCCGTAATTGTTCAGCCCCATGGGCACCCGGGCTCGCTACAGGATGGCTGCCATATACATACGAAGTTGACACAGATCTGAGGGAACTTACAGACAGAGTGACAAAGTAATTAATCAATTCAATAAAAATAAACAGTTGCAATAATATCTGTACATCAACATAATAGGAAACATACCGTGGGTTAAGTAATAAATAATTCAAACGGATGAGAAAAAGTCATAAAATAACATATAGGTATTTAACTATGTTAAGATACAACCTAAATACAATGCGTTTGATTGGTTATTTGAAAGCCCTAGGCTTGTATCAATAATATTTTAATAGCACCTTAGTAGAGCCTAGGCAATTACCGTCAATAACCCGCGTGTCGCATGGGTATGCTATGCCCATGTCACGTTGTTGTGTCACGTTAATGCCCAGTGTCACGCTAATGTCCCATATCACGTTAATATCCCGTGTCACGTCGATGTGGTCAAAAGACAAACAAGCCATGGATTGTTTGGAAAGTCATTTGCAAACTAATTGAATATGTCCCACT